>CAUYQV010050833.1:0-21877 GCA_963574575.1 Galagoides demidoff
CTGTTCACTATGTCATGCTCACAGGTACATGTGATGTTACATCCTGCTCTCTTTACCTGTAGAACATTATCCTGTGAACTTTTATGGTGTTATGGTGTCGTGGCTAAGCCTGTAGATTCCATCCCCATTGAAGGGCATTAGGTTATTTACAGGTGTAGACTTTTAAAAATACACTGTGATAAATAGCACAGGGGTAGAGGGCGGAGCTTCGGGTGATGTGCCCTGAGAGGGTTCAGTGTCACAGTTGGAGGGAACTTCCATCTCTCTGACCCCTTCATGTCACAGATGGGGAAACTGAGGCTCAGAGAAGGGGCGTGGCTTGCCCCTGGTGAGCTGGCAGATCACTGAGAGTGGGGCTTGGAACCGTGGTTCCTGATAACGTTACAAACTCCCAGTAGCTGCAGCAGTGCAGAAGCCCAGGAGCCTTCAAGTGTTCTCATAGCCAGGTGTAGCTCAACCCCACGTCCTCCTCCAAATCCATCCCCATCTCTCTGTCCCCTTTATAGCCAGGCCCTGAGAAGAGCACTTGGGACAAGGAGCTCCCTCTCCTTACTGTGAAGCACAGCTTTCAGCTGCTTCACAGAGCTGTCTGGTATCCGTGCGCTAAAAATGTATGTAATTTACCGAGTAACTGTTTGTTGTTGCTCTTTAAATTTTTTCTCTTGTCATTTTTAAATTTATTTATTTAAAAAATTAAAGCAACATATGTATTTTTTAAATCAAATGTATTGAAGTATAATTTATAAGATGCACCAATTTCAAGTTTGTTTTTGTTTGTTTTTTTCCAAAGCTCCTTATTTATTTATTATTATTACTATTATTATTATTTTTGAGAAAGAGCCTCAAGTTGTCACCCTGGGTAGAGGGCCATGGCATCATTGTAGTTGTCATTGTTGTTTGGTGGGCCCAGGCTGGATTTGCACCTGCCAGCTCTGGTGTATGTGGCTGCCACCTTAGCTGCTTGAACTACAGGCGCTGAGCCTGTTTGTTTTGAGACAGGGTCTCACTCTGCTACCCAGGCTGCAGTGGCACCATCATAGTTCATTGCACCTCAGACCCCTGTGCTGGAGGGAATCTTTCCTTCTCAGCTGAGTTGCTGGCACTACAGGTGCATGAGACTGGTTCAGGCTAATATAACTTTAAGCATTTTTTTTTGTAGAGACAGAATCTCTCTGTGTTGTCTTCTCAGAACCCCCAGCCTCAAGCAGTTCTCCTGCCTTGGCCTCCCAAAGTGCTGGAATTATAGGTGTGAGTCACTGAGTCCAGCTCAAGTAACTTTTATTTTATTTTTTTTTTTGAGACAGTATCCTCAAGCTGTCCCCTGGGTGGTGAGGTGGCATCACAGCTCACAGCAACCTCCAACTCCTGGGCTCAAGCAAGTCTCCTGCCTCAGCCTCCCAAGTAGCTGGGACCACAGGCGCCCACCACCATACCCGGCTATTTTTTGGTTGCAGCCATCATTGTTGTTTGGTGGGCCTGGGCTGGATTCGAATCTGCCACCTTGGGTGTACGTGGCTGGCTCCTTAGCCACTTGAGCCACAGGCGCCGAGCCTAGCTCAAGTAACTTTTTAAAAGGTGTACCCCAGTGTAACCACCTCTGCAGCCATGATGCAGAACATTTCTGTACCACGAAAGTCTTCCCTGTTCTCCTGCCCCTCAGCCCCAGGCCCCCATTTGTCTCCCAGTATATTAGCTTTATAGATTAGTTTCCTATGAGCAGAATCATGCGGTGTCTACTTCCCACCTTGGTTCTTTCACTTACTGTAACTGTGAGACGCGTCTTGGTGTGATGCTCATCCGCCGTTGGTCTCTTTTCTCAGTGTTGTCTGTAGCTGTGTTACAGTCTGTTTATCTGTTCACTTACTGATACATTTGGGTTTTTTCTTTTTTCTAGTTTGTGACCTGCCTCGGTTTGGTTTGTGTTGCTGTAACAGGACAGCTGAGGCTGAGTAATTTAAAAAGAAAAGAGGTATGTTTAGCTCATGGCTCCACAGGCTGGAAACTTCACAGTTGTGCAGCTGCCCTTGGTGAGGGCCTCTGCTGTTCCCACTCGGGGCAGAAAGCAGAAGGGAGCAGCGTGTGCAGAGATCCAAGGCCAGAGAGGAAGCAGAAGGGGGACACGGAGGAACCAGACTCTCTCCATTTCCTGCACGGTGAGAGCACACTTGCCGTCTGGGACGGCACTGACCCATTCATGAGGGATCTGCCCCCATGACCCAGCTGCCTCCCACCAGGCCCAGCTCCCTACATGGCCACAGTGAAGATCAAATTCTAGCAGAAGTTTTGGTGGAGACAAACCTCATCCAGACCATGTCAGGGATACTAGGAATAGAGCTGCTATGGATGTTCTTGGAGAAGTCTCTACGCTGACACGTGCTGGTGTCTCTCCTGACAGTACCTAGAATGAGCTGCTTGGAGTGTGGGGTGAGTATATATTTAACTGACACCCTGTTTTCTAAAGTACCTACACCATTCTGCAGTCCGACCAGCAGTGTAAGCGTTCCACCTACTGCACATCTCACCAGCATTTGGTACCAGATGCCATTTATTTTGTTATTTAACAGAGACAGAGTCTTGCTGTTTTGCCCAGGCTGATCTCAAACTCCTGAGCTCCAGAGATTCTCCTGCTGCAGCCTCCTGGGTAGCTGGGACTACAGGTGTGAGCGAGCATGCCCAGCACTGGAAGTTTGTGTTTTTTTCTTTTCCTTTTAGCTTTTCTTGTGTTTCTGTAGTAAGTTCCTTTTGTGAGCTTAATTTGCTTGTCCTTGATGAGTGGAATGTCCTTTCTTGTGCTTCATGGTTCTATGTATTCCTTTTTGGTAAGTAGACTCTTCAGATCTGTCCCACCTTTTTTACGTTAGGTGGTTCTTGTTTTCTTATTGAAGTATTAAAGACCTTTTACATTTGGGATAAAGTCCTTTATCAGGTGTGCGTACTGACAATATTTCTTCTCAGTGCGTGGCCTGCCTTTTCATCTTCTTTTTTTTCTTTTTTTTTTTTTTGAGACAGAGACTCACGTCTCACTCTGTCACCCTGGGTAGAGTGCCATGGCATCATCATAGCTCATAGCAACCTCAAACTCTTGTGCTCAAGAGATTCCCCCACCTCTTGGGACTACAGCTACCCACCACCACACCTGGCTAATGTTTTCTGTTTTTAGCAGAGACAGGGGGCAGGGGGTCTTGCTTTTGCTCAGGCTGGTCTCAAACTCCTAAACTTAAGCAATCCACCTGCCTCAGCCTCCCAGAGTGATGGAATCACAGGTGTGAGCCACTGTGCTGGCCTCCTTTTCATTTTCTGAACAATAAACTTTGATTTTTTTTTTTGTCTCGGTGCCTGTAGCACAGTGATTATAGCGCCAGCCACATAGTCCGAGAGTGGCAGGTTCAAACCTAGCCTGGGCCAGCTAAACAAAAACAACAACTGCAACAAAAAATAGCCAGGTGTTGTGATGGGCACCTGTAGTCCCAGCTATTTGGGAGGCTGAGGCCAGAGAATCTCTTAAGCCGAAGAGTTAGAGGTTGCTGTGAGCTGTGAAGCCATGGTACTCTACCCAGGGAGACATAGTGAGACTCTATGTCTAAAAACAAACAAACAAACAAAAAAACCTTGATTTTGAACAGGAGGTTTTACTTTTTATGAAATTAAAATTCATCTCTCTTTTTTAAATAGTTTATGCTTTTTGTGACCTATTTAAAAAGTCTTCGTCTGCTATAAGGTCACAAATATTTTCTCCTCTTTCCCCTTCTGGTAGTTCTATAGTTTTATTCTTTGCAGCAAGGTTTTTGAACTTTAGATTAAATTCTTGCATGGTTTGAAATCAAAATCAAAATCCAGCCAGGTGCAGTGGCATCTGCCTGTAGCCCCAGCTACTAGGGAGGCTGAGGCAC
The DNA here is from genome assembly GCA_963574575.1 of Galagoides demidoff. Lineage (NCBI taxonomy): Eukaryota > Metazoa > Chordata > Mammalia > Primates > Galagidae > Galagoides > Galagoides demidoff. The sequence continues at coordinate 3,891 of CAUYQV010050833.1, forward strand.
GAGGCTCTCTGGAGCCCAGGAGTTTGAGGGCTCGAGACCAACCTGGGCAACACAGTAAGACCCTGTTTAAAAAAAGAATCAAGACTTAGGTTTTTCCTTCCCATGTGGAACACCAGCCACTTGTTGACGAGACTGTTCTTTTCCCATTGAATTACTTTGGCATATTTGATCTTTATTTGAACTGTATGTGAGGGATAAGGAGCCCCCTCAGGTGTTCTCTCTGCCTGCAGCAGCAAACTACAAGATTTGAACTTGGATGCCACGAAAGGGAAAGAGAAATGGCAAAGGGTCTCTGCTGCAATGACCCTGACATTAGTACTTTAGGGCAAACGACCACCCTTAAGTTAAACGTGCAACCTCAAAGCTGTCGTTCTGGTTTATGGTAATTTATCTTAATACTTTGTATTGTCAGATGCCCAAAGACAATACTTGGGGGTCATTGGTGAGATTTGAGCAAATACTTCAGAGAAATGCTCTGGGATTGCACACTCTCCACTCTGGGTTTTTGGATGAAGCATAGACAGGCTTCTCTGCTGACCTCCAAGCAGGAAAAGGGCAACAATATTGGGTCATTCCTTAGACGTTGATTGGTTGGGGAAAGAGTTCCTTGGCAAGACTGTCCCCCCAAGAGTGGCTTACACCAAGGGGAGAGTGCATTTCACTGCAGGGGAAGGGGAGCCCTTGTATCCACATCACTGGACACGTCCGGTAGTCAGGAAGGTGGCTTCAGGCAATAGCTGGATGAAAGCAGATTCGAGACACCCAGCTGTGGGATGAACTCATTTTCTACAAGTTCTTCCTTCACTGAGACAGAGCGTTCAGAGTGGCTAAGAGGTGCTTCCCCGATTTTCACTACTGCATTAGCTTGGCTCTCTGTCTCAGAGGGTATCCCTAAGACTAAGGGCTTGGTACATATGTGGTCCAAGTGAATTAGTTCCTAATGGCTTCCAGCTTGGCTGAAGATGTCCCCACTGACAGAGAAAGGGAGGGCTGCTGAGGAACGGGGTCATTCTGGGTTGCTCTGTGAGCTCCAGGCTGGTAGAGTCTGGGGAAGTACATTTGAAGAACTTGACTAGGAGGCTGGGTGTGGTGGCTCACACCTGTAATCCCAGCACTCTGGGAGGCTGAGATCAGGAGTCTGAAGCCAGCCTGAGCAAGAGCAAGAACCCATCTCTACTGAAAATAGAAAAACTCGGCTCGGCACCTGTGGCTCAAGTGGCCAAGGCACCAGCCACATACACCTAAGGTGGTGGGTTCAAATCCAGCCCGGGCCTGCCAAACAACAATGACGGCTGCAACCAAAAAAAAAAAAATAGCTGGATATTGTGGCGGGTGCCTGTGGTCCCAGCTACTTGGGAGGCTGAGGCAGGAGACTCGCTTGAGCCCAGGAGTTGGAGGTTGCTATGAGCTGTGATGTCACAGCACTCTACCCAGGGTGACAGCTTGAGGCTCTGTCTCAAAAAAAAAAAAATATATATATATATACATATATATATAAAAACTCGCTGAGCACTGTGGTGAGCAGTATAGTCTCAGTTGCTCAGGAGGCTGAGGCGGGAGGATCGCTAGAGCCCAGGAGTTTGAGGTTGCTGTGAGCGGTGACTCCATGGCACTCTACTGAGGGCGACATAGTGAGAGTCTGTCTCAGAAAATAAGAAGAACATGACTCCGCCCAAGTTGTCCAGAATGCCCAGCAGGACATCAGACTCTGAGTCTGAAGCGTGAACACCGTCAGAGTCCCTGGGGAGATGCTCTGGAGGGGTGACAGCTGGGCCTGCACCCGCTGTGGACTCAGCAGACGCGACCCCAGCCTCACTCCATTCCCCTGGGCTTCTGCCTCTTCCTCAGAGACCAGGGCATCTGTTCCCAAGAGCTGCCTCTATTCCAAGGCTGCAAGTTTTCTCTCGCAAAGCTGATTTTGTCCTAACAGTGTATGTTTCTCTCCTTTCACATCTACCTCTCTGTGCTCCAGCTCACTCATTGGAGCTTTCTTTCCATCTCTGGCTGTCTGAGCTGCTCCTCTGTCTTCCACGTTCCTCCTCAGCCCTTCAGAGGCGGTACTTGGGGGTCTCGTCAGCCAGGCTGGGGCAGCTGCCCCATCACCACCACCACAGCTCCAGACTGTCTGACACGGGAGTGCCTGCCACAGTTGCCTGGCCTATTTCTTTCTTTCTTTTTTTAAACAGTTTTTACATTAAAAGTCTCTTATCCAGCTTGGCGTCTGTAGCTCAGCGGCTAGGGTGTCAGCCACATACATGGGACCTGGTGGGTTCAAATCCAGCCCGGACCTGCTAAACAACAATGACAACTGCAACCAAAAATTAGCCAGACATTGTGGTGGGTGCCTGTAGTCCCAGCTACTTGGGAGGCTGAGGCAAGAGAATCACTTAAGCCCAAGAGTTGGAGGTTGCTGTGACCTGTGGTGCCATAGCACTCTACCCAGGGTGACACAGTGAGACTCTAGTCTCAAAAAAAAAAAAAAAGGCTCGGCGCCTGTGGCCCAAGTGGCTAAGGCGCCAGCCACATACACCTAAGGTGGTGGGTTCAAATCCAGCCTGGGCCTGCCAAACAACAATGATGGCTGCAACCAAAAAATAGCCAGGCGTTGTGGTGGGCGCCTGTGTTCCCAGCTACTTGGGAGGCTGAGGCAGGAGACTAGCTTGAGTCCATGAGTTGGAGGTTGCTGTGAGCTGTGATGCTACAGCACTCTAGCCAGGGCAACAACTTGAGGCTCTGTCTCAAATAAAAAAAAAATGGGCGGTGCCTGTGGCTCAGTGGGTAGGGTGCTGGCCCCATATACTAAAGGTGGCAGGTTTGAACTCAGCCCCAGCCAAACTGCAACAACAACAAAAAATAGCCGGGCATTGTGGCAGGCGCCTGTCAGCTACTTGGGAGGCTGAGGCAAGAGAATCACCTAAGCCCAGGAGATGGAGGTTGCTGTGACCTGTGTGATGCCACAGCACTCTACTGAGGGTGATAAAATGAGACTTTGTCTCTACAAAAAAAAAGTCTCTTATCCACATATTTACCATTTTTAGCTTTTCTGGTATCCCTCTGGTATTATTTCCGGTTGCCTGAGTCACTTCTGCTGATAATTCTTGTAGTGCAGGTCTCCTGGTGACACTGTCTCTCCACTTTTGATTGTCTAAAAAAAAATCTTTATTTCAGCTTTATTAATTTTTTTCTTTATTATTATTATTTTCTTTTACTTGAACAGGCCTGCTGAGAAATCATCTTCATTTTTGAAGAATTTTTTTTTAATTTGCATTTTTTTGGTTAGTTTCAGGTTAATTGAGGGTACAAAGAATTAGGTTATAATGTTTGCATTTGTTGGGTGAAACCCTGCTTATAATTGTGTCCCACCCTCAAGAGGTGTGCCATGTGTCCTAACATTGTGCCCATTAAGAGGGGGGCACACCCATCCCTGTCCCTCCCTGTCCCTGTTCCCTTGTTCCCCTGCCCCCTACCTTGAATTGATTTGAGTTTTTCTGTTATGCGGATATATATTAGATCATCTACTGGCTTCATATTAAAACTGAGGACATTCTTGCTTCTCTATCCTTGTGATACTTTACTAAGAAGAATCTATTTCACTTCCATCCAGGTTAATAGAAAAGATGTAAAGTCCCCAAACTTTTTAGTGGCTGAATAGTATTCCATGGTGTACACATACCGCAGCTTGTTAATCCATTCAGGGGTTGGTGGGCATTTAGGCTGTTTCCACATTTTGGCCATTGTAAATTGAACTGTGATAAATAGTCTAGTGCAAATGTCCTTATGATAAAGTTTTTTTTTCCCTTCTGGGTAGATTCCTAGTAATGGTATTGCAGGATCAAATGGGAGGTCTAATTTGAATTCTTTGAGGATTTTCCATACTTCCTTCCATAAAAATTGTATTGGTTTGCAGTCCCACCAGCAGTGTCAAAGTGTTCCCTTCTCTTCACATCCACATCTGCAGCTTTGAGACTTTGTGATGTGGGCCATTCTCACTGGGGTTAGGCGATATCTCAGGTTTTGATTTGCATTTCTCTGACAATCAGGGAATATGAGCATTTTTTCAAATGTTTGTTAGCCATTCGTCTGTCTTCCTCAGAGAAGGTTCTGTTCGTATCTCTTGCCCAGGGGTAGATTGGATATTTTGTTCTTTTTTGTTGTTGTTGATTAATTTGAGTTATCTGTAGACTCTAGTTATCAATCCTTTGTCCAGTTCATACCCCACAAATATATTTTCCCATTCTGAAGACTTTCTTTTTGCTCTACTGATTGTGTTCTTAGCTGTGCAGAAGCTTTTCCCCTCAGTTAAGCCACATTTGTCTGTTTTGTTGTCATGGCCATGGAAGTCTTTATCATAAAATCTTTCCCTAGTCCAACATCGTCAAGAGTTTTTCCCACACTTCTAAGATTTTTATCATTTCATATCTTTTTTTTTTTTTTGAGACAGAGCCTCAAGCTATCCCCCTGGGTAGAGTGCCATAGCTTCACAGCTCACAAAAACCTCCAACTCCTGGGCTCAAGTGAGTCTCCTGCCTCAGCCTCCAAGTAGCTGGGACCACAGGCGCCCACCACAACACCCGGCTATTTTTTGGTTGCAGCTGTCATTGTTGTTTGGTGGGTCCGGGCTAGATTCGAACCCACCACCTTAGGTGGATGTGGCTGGTGCCTTAGCCACTTGAGCCACAGGCGCCGAGCCATCATTTCATATCTTAGATTTAAATCTTTTTTTTTTTTTTTGATGGGCTGGGTTTGAACCTGCCACCTCCAGCATATGGGGCCGGCACCCTACTCTTTTGAGCCACAGGCATTGCCCATAGATTTAAATCTTTATCCATCTTGAGTCAATTTTTGTAAGTGGTAAAAAGTGTGGGTTCAGTTTCAGTCTTTTACATGTAATTATCCAGTTCTCCCAGAACCATTTGTTGGATAGTTTTAAAGGATCATTTTGCTAGGTATAGATTTCTAGATTGCCAGTTATCTTTTTATCTTACTTGATGTGCTGTCTCATTGTCCTCTGATATGCAGGAAGTTGATGCTCATTTTCATTTTTGTTCTTGGATATGTATTATGTCTTTTTCTGGTTGCTTTAAAGAATTATTATTATTATTTTTTGAGACAGAGAGGGTTGATCTATTGTGGATCCTCCATGGTAGCTGCCTCGTGATCTCTTGGTGAGGGTTGATCTGTGGTAGCTGCCTTGTGATCTCTGGTGAGGGTTGATCTGTTGTGGATCTTCTATGGTAGCTGCCTTGTGATCTCTTAGTGAGGGTTGATCTGTTGTGGATCCTCTGTGGTAGCTGCCTCATGATATCTTGGTGAGAATCGATCTGTTGTGGATCCTCTGTGGTAGCTGCCTCGTGATCTCTTGGTGAGGGTTGATCTGTTGTGGATCCTCTGTGGTAGCTGCCTTGTGATCTCTGGTGGGGGTTGATCTGTTGTGGATCCTCTGTGGTAGCTGCCTCGTGACCTCTTGGTGAGGGTTGATCTGTTGTGGATCCTCTGTGGTAGCTGCCTCATGATCTCTTGGTGAGAATCGATCTGTTGTGGATCCTCTGTGGTAGCTGCCTCGTGACCTCTTGGTGAGGGTTGATCTGTTGTGGATCCTCTGTGGTAGCTGCCTCGTGATCTCTGGTGAGGGTTGATCTGTTCTGGTTTTTCGTGTTACCAGAATTTTTTTGTTTTTCCTTCTCACATGTGTTTTCTTTTTATTCACCTCCTTCTCCTCCTTTCTCATCTCACTTCCTGTTTCTGGGGAGGGCTCTGCAGTAGGAGGTGGCTGGTGTCCAGTCCCCTCTCCCTGGTCTCATAGAGCGGCTGGTAAGGAGATGACTCTAGTCTGCCATCCTGGAGGGCTGGGGGTGCAAATTTCAGTTTCCATTATTCTAGAATGGCTGGAAGTCAGTCTTTAAATCATCCTTTAAAGTAAAAATGCATGAGAATCAAGACAAACATAGTTCTAACAAAGACCTACGTTTTCCTGGAAGAACGGACAGTGTAGTGGTCACAGCTTCTGTCCACTGGAAGTTTCCTGCATCACTGTGACATTGTCCCAGTAGGTTAGATGTAGGCGGGTCAGGCACCAGGTGAAGCAGCTCCGGAAACTCCCCTGGCCCTCGGTTTTGTGAGTATCAGTCACATTTTCCTGTGTCCGAGGAGCAGGAGGGTGTTTCTCAAGAGAGGAGGTGAAAGCTTGATGGGACCTCTTATTCTGCAAGAGCAGGAGGAAGAGGAGCTCAGTGTGGTGGTGACTGTGACTCAGATGAAGAAATGGCTTGCTTGCCTGATGCCCCCAGGTGTCCATGTCTCAACTCCAACCAGTGGATTTCCACATACAAGAGTGACATCAGTTTTTGTTTCTAGTAGTTTCTGTTTCTCTGCTGAGAATATTTATCTTTTTCTCTATAATGATCAGATTCCCCTTTCCGTTCACGTCTATACATCTAAGAGCTGCCCTACGATTATTATATGCTGATTCCATCATATAAGGTCACTTTCTGTTTGGTATTCACTAATCGTCTTTTCTCTAGAGTTTTCTTGTCTTCATAAGCCAGGTAATTTAAAAATTTTTTTTTTTTTTTTGAGACAGAGTTTCAAACTGTCGCCCCGGGCAGAGTGCTCTGGCCTCAAAGCTCACAGCAACCTCCAACTCTTGGGCTTAAGTGATATATCTTGCCTCAGCCTCCCAAGTAGCTGGGATTACAGTGCCTACCACAACGCCTGGCTATTTTTTGGTTGTAGTTGTTATTGTTGTTTGGTGAGCCCAAGCTGGATTAGAACCCACCAGCTCTGGTGTATGTGGCTGGCGCCTTAGCCGCTTGAGCTACAGGTGCTGAGCCGTCTAATTTTTATCCTGGGTATTACAATGATATGATGCAGTGACTCTAAATTCTCTATATTTTTCTGAAGAATATTGATTCCCCCCAGCTTTATTAACATATAATTGACATAGGCCAGGCATGGTGGCTCATGTGTGAAATCCCAGCACTCGGGAGACTGAGGTGGGTGGATTGCCTGAGCTCATGGGTTGGAGACCAGCCTGAGCCAGAGCAAGACCTCATCTCTAAAAATAGCTGGGTGGTTATGGTACTGGCAGCATGCCCAAAACGTAGTGGGTTTGAACCTGGTCTGGACCAGCTAAACAAAAATGACAACTGCAACAACAACAACAAAAAAGCCAGGTATTGTGGCGGGCACCTGTAGTCCCAGCTACTTGGGAGGCTGAGGCAAGAGAATCACTTAAGCCCAAGAGTTTGAGGTTGCTGTGAGCTGTGATACCACGGCACTCTACCAAGGGCAACATACTTAGACTCTGTCTCAAAAAAATAAAAAATAAAAATAAAATAAAAATGGCTGGGCACTGTGGTGGGCACCTGTAGTCCCAGCCACTCAGGAGGCTGAGGCAAGAGAATTGCTTAAGCTCAGGAGTTTGAGGTTGCTGTGAGATTTAACACCATGGCACTCTACCTAGAGTGACAAAGCAAGACCCTGTCTAAAAATAAAAATTGACATATAAAGACTGCATAGTTAGAGTGTCCAACATGTTTTGGTGTGCAGGGCATACAGTGTAAGTGATTACATCAGGCTAATCAACATGGCTATCGCCTCATAATTTTTTTTGCATGGTGAGAACTTTTAATATCTACTCTCTTGGTAATTTTCTAGCATAAAGAGTATTGATTTTTATTTAAGCAGGCAATTAACTTGGGTAAACTCAAACTGTAAGCTCTCTCTGTCTCCCACAGAGGATGGTAGATGAGATCTCAGTTAACTCCACTTAGCTTTAACACACTGTGACCGGTCACAAGTTACCTGGTAACATGGATAGATTCTACATAAAATTGCCATGTTAACATAGCAGTTTATTCACTGATTCAATTAAAATAGCAATCTCAATTCTCCATTACCCCAGATTCAGGCTATTTTATTCTTTTCCCTCTCCTCACCTCTCAGCCGCTTCTAATACTCTCCCACAGCATCTGCCTTTCAGTTGCTCTTGGGCGCCTTCTGTTAGTGGCAGGATTTGTGGTTATCCACAGAAAGTCAGATATGAGTCACGTGGCAGCGACCAGAGGGGAACCTCCAAGGAGGGGCACAGGACAGGATGGCCAAGAAGAACTCTCCCCACCCCAGTGTCACCAGTGCCACGGCTCAGCCCCTGAAACTCAGGAGGAGAAGGTGGAAAATCTAACATGAATTTAAATAGGAAATAATTGAACAAAGCACAAAGTGTCTGAGAAAACCTGGATCTGATGAGATTCACACTTCCTCTGTCATGTACAAGGGAGGTTCAATCTTCTGTTGTAGAACAATGGAGAACAATGCGTTTTCTCGTCTATATCATAAGGCCTGAAAATGTCTTCTAACCTACACATAGGGAGCTGGTGAAGGTGGGGTGGGAGAGGCTGGGTGAGAAGTAGTGGTTCCCCAGTACTCGGCTTCCCATCGGTAGAATGGTGGGGACGGAGGAGGTCTAGTGGATTTTGGTGTCTGTTTGTGCTCTTTTTTTTTTTTTTTCTGAGACAGAGCCTCAAGCTGTCCCCCTGGGTAGAGTGCTGTGGCATCACAGCTCACAGCAACCTCCAACTCCTGGGCTTAACCGAGTCTCCTGCCTCCGCCTCCTTGCCTGCCACAACACCCGGCTATTTTTTGGTTGCAGCCGTCATTGTTTGGCAGGGCCGGGCTGGATTTGAACCCACCACCTTAGGAGTATGTGGCTGGTGCCTTAGCCACTTGAGCCACAGGTGCCGAGCCTGGCTCTTTCACCTGCCATAAGTGCTGTTTCGTGAACAAATTTCTGAGACAGTGAACTTCTGCTCTGACAGTCTCTTCCTGTGAAAGGGGGGTGCATACATAGGAGAGTGCAGGGCCTGAGACCACAACTCCCTCAGGTCATAGGTCCCCATCAGAGGAGCTTGGGGGCAGCAGGAAGGATGGGACAGCCCAACCCTGACCTCTCCAAGAGCTGATCAGGAGAGCTCAGACCTGTGGCTTCGTCTTTGGCAACTGAATCTGGTTAGCTTGCCTGTTCTACTATTTTTTTTTTCCTTTAACGTTATTTGTTTATTTATTTAGAATTTCAATTTCTGTCCCTGTTCAGGAGAGGGGAATTGCCCACATCTACCCTAGATTGTCCTATCACGAGGTTAACGGTGAGCTCCAAGCTAGCAAGTCTGTTAGGGAAACAGAGCCTCTTTCTCAGCAGTTACACCAAAACCATCTCAGGATCGCGCCTCATTGGTCCGTGGTGGGTCCCCTGACCATCCCTGAACCAGTCACAGAGGCCAAGGAGATGCTGGGCTCTGACTGGGCAGCGCTGGACGCGGCCACCCCTAAGGCAGAGATGAAGTTGACTTCCACCCAGTCACCTGCGCTGAGGGGGCTTCCTCGAGGAGCTGTCACCAAGGGAAGGGAGATGGCATGCTGGGTAGGGTAAAATCAACCGACTTCCACAATTAAGGTCTTCTTAGAATCCCAGATGGAGGGTGGCCGGTGCTGCCGCCCTGTGACAGGCACTGTCCTCCGCACTTTGTGCCAAGTCCTCACCGTATCCCGGGGGGTCAGGCTGTTCCAGGCAGAGGAACTGAGATTCCGAGAGGTTCAGTCCCCTTTCCGTGAGTGGGCGGGGCTGGCTTTGAACCTGCTTCCTCTGGGGGCGGGGCCGGGCTGCCACGTGACCCGGGCCCTCTGCCCTCAGAGCTGTCACCCGCGAGGCTGCTCGCCTTTAAAAAAAGAGGAAAAATTGGCAATAGCCACGAGTTGAGACGACTTGATAAAATATTTCTTGTTTTCTCGAGTTTACATAGACCAAGTTTTCGCTGTTGCTATGGGGTGGGCTGGCAGAGAGATGAAAATAAATCTGTAATTTATCTTTTTTTTTTCTATGTGTCAAGTACATTTCCGCAGGCTGCACACACATGCACGCGCGCGCGCGCACATATAGGCTTTAATAAAATCCTTAAACCCCTTTAATGCTCTCTGTGGAAGGAATAAACATGTACCGCGCTTTCAACTTCTGTTCTTTGAAATACCATATGGTCTGCGCTGTGAGCTTAAAATACTCTGGTGAGCGGAAGCTTTCATGCCGTAGATGGCCAGGTGGAGCTTCCCCGCCAATCTCACAAGGTTAATTAATCCTTTAAAACCGAGCGTGGAGGGGTCCCGGCGTCGGGAAGGGCGGCCGGGCGCGGGGCCGAGCGCCGAGCACAAAGGCGGCGACGAGGCGGGGGCCCAGCGCCCCGCTGCCCGGTGGCGCCTTTGATGAGCGCGCGCAGCCCTCGGATACGCACAGTTTGCGTCCTGCATAATCAGAGAGAACGGGCTGATGGTTTGCATGAATAACTAAGTTCGCCGTTGTGGATAATTTTTCCTCAAAAAGAGCCCCCTCCACCATCTCTCCGGCGCAATGCATATTTATAAAGGGCAGGGAAATAGGGCAGAGGACGCTGGATGGCGCGCGCGGGTGCGGGGAGAGGGGCGGGGACGAGAAGGGTGGGGGGACCCTGGGAGGCCGAACTTGTGCCAGAGCAGGCGGCTCGGGAGGGTGCAGAGCTCCGTGGCGCCTGGAGCCAAGGCCCTGTTGGCTGAGGGGGACAGCCGGCTGGCCAGGCCCCATTTGGGCTGGCCTCCTTCCTACGGGAGCGCGTAGGCCACTTAACCCAGGCCTGGGGGTCTTAAAGGGGCTGTCATCTCCAGAGGGGGCTACACCTGGAGTCAGAGGGGAGGGAGAGGCCTTGACATCTATCCCACATCTAGGTGTGACCCCTCCCAGGACACCTGCGCTGCTCCAGCGGCAAATGTGTTTAGATTCCATCCTTCCGCTGTCTTGTGAAAGCATGATTGGGTTGTGTTGTACGCATTTTGGTGTAGAAAATGTTCAGTTGCTCATTTTTAACAGGCTGTGGTTTTTGTGACCTTGTTTTGACAGTTTTTTTCTGACTCTTTTCAAATATCTGGGCAACCTCAGAGTGGTCAGGCTCCCCCCACCCCCGCCTTTTCCCAAGCCCCACGGGGAGCCACTCAGGAGTGGGCAGAACGGGGCCCTCCTGCCGGGCTGCTGTTTGCAGAGAACTCCTCGGCCATTTCTCTCAGTGGCCAGGAGGTGGCAGGTACGAGCCTTCCTGTCGGCCACCCTCCTTCCTCCACCTCTGGGTCCCTATGCCCTCAGTCTGCACACAGGGTCCCAGGTTCTTGGAGGCAGGTCCTGGCATTTGGGCCCTGAGCTTGCTGGGAGGCTGGATGGGGCAGCCCAGTGATCATCCAGCTGCCCCTGCTGGAGACTACCTGCCCTCCCCCCTCCAACGCCTAGTTCCATGTGAAAGGCAAGTGGGCTTCCTGGAGGAGTTAACATCTTCAGGGACAACTGAAGGACAATATAGGTTTTCAGGCAGAGGGAAGAGAATCTGAACATGCCGAGACCCGGAGAACCCAGGCTCTGCTGCTTTTAGTAACTGATAGGAGGCTGGTGTGGCTGGAATGTAGGACATTGGGCTTGAGGCTGGAGGAAGGTGGGAACTCAAGATATGACACTTGCCAGTGGTAGGGGCAGCAGGACCAGGCCAAGAGTGTGGACTTTATCCTGAGGGCAGCAGGGAACTCCCCAGCCTGCCCTAACCCATCTGAGTCGCTCTTTGGAAAGATCACAGGGGCTGCAGACTGCCTGGCCCTCATCCGTCTCCCACCCTCATCCTCTCACTTGTCTGGGCCCCCACTGCCCCGGGCAGGGTGAAGCTGAGAGTACTCCAGGCCCAAGGATGATTAGGTGGCAGACACACTTGTAATCTCCGAGGGGTGGCCAGAAGGCTCTGTCTTCAGGAATCCCCACCCTCACCCTTCCCTGGCTTTGGTGGGGAGGTTGCTTCAGAGGCCCCTGGGGCACTAAACAGACAGAGAAGAAGGCTACACACTCATTCTGGACCATTTGGAGGGAGCGCTTTCCCCCGACATGGGGGTGGCATTCCCAGAACTCTCCACACACTCTGTCCTGCAGGTCAGAGGTGCAGGAATATGGCCTGAGACCAGGACATAGACCAGCGGTTCTCGATCTGTGGGTCGTGACCCCTTTGTAACAATGAAAATACATCCTGCTTATCAGATATTTACATTATGATTCATAACAGTAGCACAATTACAGTTATGAAGTAGCAACGAAAATGATTTTATGGTTGGGGGTCACCACAACATGAGGAACTGTATTAAAGGGTCATGGCATTAGGAGGCACTAGGAAGGTTGAGAACCACTGACGTAGACTGTAATGGTGGAATTTGGGGCATTGGGGCTGTTTTTGCTGTTTTTGGACAGAGGGGTGACAGGTGTGTGTGTAGATCAGAGCAGATTTTGCCACCCAGGAAACGGGCTCTAGCTGATTCCAACCCCACGTGAGCTAGCCCTGGGGCAGCCGCAGAGGCCTGAGTAACTGATGTTCTGAAACAGTAAAGCCCAGTGTGGCCTCAGCTGGTAATGAGCTGATGCTCTCTGTGTCTCTCGTGGAGTCCTTCATGCAGAAGGGAAGAGACCCAGGCTAAAGGGGCTCCGTTCTGAGTGACTAATGGCTATTGAGATGTAATATCCACTAAGTCGCCTCTGAGTCTGTATTTAGCATTTAAATATTAATTAAAAGTGCCAAATATTTAATTAAATGCCATCAAAGTCACCATGACACTCCACTCTGCATAACTCAAACACAAGCCAGCTTTCTCCCGGGGCTCCCTACCCTCATCCCAACAGTGCCCCCACCTGGTGGGAAAGAAACTCACGTTGGAACCCAATTCTGAGACTCAGGAAGTCCTGGGTGCTGGGCACTATTTGATTTGACACCAGGCTGGCTATGCTGAGGACAGAGTTCTCCCAAAGAGTTCTCCCCTTCCTACGCTCTGCTTTCCTGTCTAAGTAGACACAATTACAACTGGTCGCTGGGCTCCCCTGGAGACCACTCTTCCTTTTGGCCTTGACCACAGGTCTGAACACGTGACCACAGTCTGGGCCAGGGGTCCTCAAACTTTTTAAACAGGGGGTCAGTTCACTGTCCCTCAGACCGTTGGAGGGCTGGACTGCGGGCCCTGGGACGAGTCGGCTGCTAAGCAGGACAGGCAGCAGCGGCAAGCTGGATAAATGTCCTCAGTGGGCTGCATGTGGCTCACAGGCCGTAGTTTGAGGATGCTTGGTCTCCTCTCCAGGACCTTTTAAGTGGAGTTAGAAGGGGAAGACTTCTGTTCTTTCTGGTTACAAGGCTGTGAGGAGGTAAGTTGGGACTGCCAGAAGCCACGTTCCCTGCAATCAGAGAAGACCAGTCCGTAGTGGAAAGAATCTGACCTGCAAAGATGAAGGAGGAAGCCCAGGACACCTCCATGGAGTGCTAATCTCTGCATCCAGCTGTTCCCGGGGACGGAGGTGAGCCTTCCTTTTTGTAGTAGGACAGTTGAGTCAGTAAGTGGCCTGTGTGTTTAGGACAATTGAAATCCATGTCCTGTCACTCAGAACTAAAAAAGGATGGACCAGTACATACTCCACCATCACGATCATGTAGCTTATATGCAGGTGAAAATAAGTTTTATTTAACTTCAAATGATACTTACAAGTAGCTTCTATTCCTGCCAGCCGAGTGTGTTAGGGTCTCCTTAACTACGTCCTATATTCTTCAGAGTGAAGGGAAGCATCTATGCATGGAAGGATAGGTCCCTCTGACACTTGTCACTCCTGGGGTGAGATTAGCATGCTTCTGGAACCATCTCTCTCTCTTCCTCCCCTCAACATGCCTCCCCCCATCCTGTCTCTGTTTGGCTCTATTTTCTACTCTATTGATTTCATTACCCAGCAAACCAACTCCTGCTTGTAGCCCCAGCGCCCAGGCTTAGGTTATCCTTACAAAGAGGAAATCCCAGTGGAAGGGGGAAGATTTATTCCCCGTACAAGCACAAAAGTCCAGGACTGGCTCTGATTGGATGCACTTTGGTTACCTCCCATTCCTGAACCAATCACCATGTCACAGGTGGAATAAACTAATTGGCTCGGCTGAGTAATGTGCTAGGGACAGAGGGAACCCAGGGAAGGTGCCCTGAGAGTGTGGGGTGGTTCCCCAAGAGAAGTTGCAGTGTTGTTACCCCAGGAAGAGTGAGCAGCAGCAGGTGACTCAGTGACACTGCCTGGGGACAGACCTTTCCTACCCTGGGGATTGTACCCTGCAAAGGTTGCCCCACAAGTACAGAAGTGGAGACAGACTGGGGCAGGAGGGGAGGACGCTTGAGCAAATCGTGTGTTCCCCGGCCTTTACTCCTCACACATGCGCAGGCCTGTAAAGAACATAAAATAGATCAAAAATAAGACAAGCAAAGTGGCAGGATATACAGGCCTCCTGGCAGCCTTCAGGTCTGGATTCCAGGATGTAGGACTTTTACAGAATTCCTATTACTTGCTGGGCCTTGATTTCTCCAGCCAAGTATACGCATGGTCTTCCTGACCAGATGGGCTGGAGGGCCTTTTAAGTAGTATAGTTTTATGATCATGTTAAAATACAGATTCCTTCATTCATTTACATATTGGTGTTATGTGTCAGGCACGGTGCTAGGTGCTGAGATAACAGAAGAAATAAGATCTGGTTAGTGACTTCAGAGACACACAAATAGACGGGAAGGGAGGTGGACACACCACCTTCAAGATCTGGGTAAGACTGTTTCAAACAACCTTCCCAGGCCAGCAGTTCTGTCCCTGGCTGCCCAGAACAGTCAATCTGTGAGTTTCTTTCTTTCTTTTTTTTTTTTTTTTTTTTGAGACAGAGTCTCACTTTGTCACCCTGGGTAGAGTGTTGTGGCGTCATAGCTCACAGCAACCTCAAACTCTTGGGCTCAAGCAATCCTCCTGCCCCAAATCCTGAGTAGCTGGGACTACAGGTACCTGCCACAATGCCCGGCTGTTTTTAGAGATGGGGATCTCTGGTCTGGAACCAGTGAGTTCAGCGAATCCACCTGCCTTGGCCTCCCCTCTGAGTGCTAGGATATGATGTGAGCCACTGTGCCTGGCCCACCTGTGAGTTTCTTTTCTTTTCTTCTTACTTACCCTTATACTACCAAAGACCACCTGCAAGTTTTTTGTTTTGTTTTCTTTTTGAGTCAGAATCTCACTCCGTTTGTTACCCTGGGTAGAGTCCTATGGCATCATGGCTCACAGCAACCTCAAACCTTGGGCTCAGGTGATCCTCCTGTCTCAGCCTCCTGAGTAGCTGGCACTACAGGTGCCTGACATAATTGCTTAGGCTGGTCTCCAACTCTTGAGCTCAAGCAATCCAACCTCAGCCTCCCAGAGTGCTGAGATCTCAGGCATGGGCCGCCACACCCAGTTACCACCTGAAAGTTGTTGGTTTTTTTTGAGACAGAGTCTTGCTTTGTTGCCCTTAGTAGAGTGCCCTGACATCATAGTTCACACAACCTCAAACCCTTGGGGTCAAGTGATTCTCTTGCCCCAATCTCTTAAGTAGCTGGACTACAGGCACCCACCACAACACCTGGCTATTTTTAGAGATGTGGCGGGGGTCTTGCTCTTGCTCAGGTTGGTCTCAAACCCATGAGCTCAGGCAATCCACCCTTCTCAGCCTTCCAGAGTGCTAGGATTACAGGGGTGAGCCACCATGCTGGGCCCACCTGTAAGTTTTTTAAATACTATTGTTGAAGCCCCCCCCCCCCCACCATTCAGATTTAATTGATCTGGAGTGTAGCCTGAGTTTCCTCTATTTTAGAAGCTCCCAGGCAGTTCTAACATGCCCGAGGCTCTCTGGTTCAGATTTCCAGCCCCAGTGGAATTCCTGCCTTCTTGGTTACGTCCCAGCACCTACCCAGACCTGGGGTGTGGCCCTTTCTCCCTTCCCTCCCACAAAGCACCAAGTGGGGCTGGCTGGCAGCAGAGGGCTAGAGAAGCAGCAAGTGGGGCTGGCTGGCAGCAGAGAGCTGGAGAAGCAGCAACTCTCCCTGCTCACAGCTCCCAGGTGGGAGCCTCTCTCTGCTCTCCTTGTCCTGTGTCCCTGGCCCCCCAGGAAAGGGAAGTTGACAATCTGTGTATCTCT
The DNA here is from genome assembly GCA_963574575.1 of Galagoides demidoff. Classification (NCBI taxonomy): domain Eukaryota; kingdom Metazoa; phylum Chordata; class Mammalia; order Primates; family Galagidae; genus Galagoides; species Galagoides demidoff. The sequence goes on from CAUYQV010050833.1 coordinate 19,934, forward strand.
GCTAGGTTCAAGAAACCTGGTGGGCTGCAGCCTGGAAGAACACCGCCAGCACTCGGGAGAAGGGTGACAACTGACCAGTTTGCTCACTGCCAACCCATAAGGGCCAGAACTCTACCAGTGCTGGTTTGCAGCTGCCTGGGAGATGCCAGCAGCCTGACTCACATGGGTGTGCAGAGAACCTCCAGCCATGGAAAGCCAGGAACACATCTGAGAAAACTCCAGAACCTAAGGGAAGAATCCAAGTCGAAAAACCAGAATGGTAGGCACAACAGGGAAGGATTAGAAATTTATCCCAACTGTAAGAAGACTTCTCCGGAGATGAACAGGCACTGGTGGGAGCTGGGGGAAGACCGTCAAGAACTAAAAAGAAATTATTTCTTGGATTTAAAAATCCAACTGATGAACTCAAGAAGAGAATGATCACGGCTGAGAAATAAGTTGATATCCTGGGAATTCAAACAGGAGAAAATCTGCAGTCCTAAGCCAAAAAAAGGTTTGGAGGTCAGATCCCAGAGAAAAAAAGAATAAGACATAAAAGGGAAAATTAATGGAGCAAGTTAATTAAACGTTTTATTTTCTCTTTGTGTTTTTAGAGATGGGATCTCACTATGTTGCCCAGGCTGCAGGTCAGTGGCTATAAACAGGTGCAATCACAGTATACCATCGCCTTAAGCTCTGGGCTCAAATGATCCTCTTGTCTCAGCCTCTCGAACAGCTGGGATTACAGGCATGTGTCAGAGGGCCACCTCCTAATTAAAAACCTTTTTCTAAGCTGAAGAAAGCCTTGATGAAAGGGGCAGATAGAGTTCCAGGAAGGATTAATTAAAAAGACATATTCTTAGACATTCCTCAGCTATAAACTTCCAGACGAAAAGGAGGGTTAGTTACAAAGAAAAGGAAAGTCAGGTTGATACTAGTTTTCTCGTCTGCCACCCTGGAAGTTGGGAGACCAGCGGAACAGTGATTTCAGGGCCAAGTACAGTGACCCAAGAACGCTATATCCACACAAGATATCATTCATATATTGGGGCAATGGCAAGAGGTTTTAAACCATGCAAAGTCTTATGTACTGTCTGGGGAAAATGCTGGAGAATGCTACAGCCAAAACAAGATAAAATGGGGCCCAGTAAGGGAAGCCAAAGGATGACCTCAAGATGGAACTTGGAGTGACCCCAGACACTGGGATTGGGGAACAGGATGGGAAATCGCCAGGGGGAGAAAGAAACAAAGAAAATTATAAGAGGGCCTTCAGCTTGCAAGGTCAGAAGCACATCTTGATGGGAGGGCTTGGGTATTTGAAATTGATATATCTGGCTTGGCGCCAGCCACGTATACCTGAGCTGGTGGGTTTGACTCCAGCCTGGGCCCACCAAACAACAATGGCGGCTGCACCAAAAAACTAGCTGGGCGTTGCGGCAGGTGCCTGTAGTCCCAGAAACTTGGGAGGTGGAGGCAGGAGACTCGCTTGAACCCAGAAGTTGGAGGTTGCTGTGAGCTGTGATGCTGTGGCACTCTACCCAGGGGGATAGCTCGAGGCTCTGTCTCAAAAAAAAAAAAAAAGAAATTGAGATATTTATGTGGTAGTTTGAAAAATATGTCCACAAATTCTTTGATGATCTTCCCTTCCAGAGGTGGACCTTTATTTTTTGTCTCCCTAGGAGTGTGAGATGGACCTGGTGACCCACGGCTAACCAATATAATCTAAAATAGCCATGAAGTGTCACTGAGACTCAGCATAAAAGACTACAGATGCTGCTGCAATGGCCAAGGGCATCTTCATTAATTCTTTCCCCAGGCCAATAGCATCAAGAGATTTTCCCTACACATTCTTCTAGAATTTTTATTGTTTGCTGTCTTAAATTTAAATCTATCCAGGGAGAGTCACTTCAAAGAGCTAAAAGTAGACCTTCCATTTGATCCTGCAATCCCATTACTAGGTATCTA
>CAUYQV010050834.1:0-15485 GCA_963574575.1 Galagoides demidoff
GCCATGGCATCACAGCTCATAGCAACCTCCAACTCCTGGGCTCAAGCGAGTCTCCTGCCTCCACCTCCCAAGTAGCTGGGACCACAGGCGCCCGCCACAGCGCCCAGCCATTTTTTGGTTGCAGCCATCATTGTTGTTTGGCGGGCCCGAGCTGGGGATTCAAACCCGCCACCTTAGGTGTACATGGCTGGCGCCTTAGCCGATTGAGCCACAGGCGCCGAGCCATATCACAATTCTTAAATAAATTTTGCTCTCCTGCCTGGATCTTGCCCTAGAGTTAGAGCTATCTGTAAACTGGGTGCCTGTCTGACATAGCCTCTTGTATTTGAAACCGGTATCTAAAACCAGATTTACTTTCTACTTCTGGCTGAAAGATAAAACAATAAATATAACCCCATCCTAAATCTTCTGTGCTTCCTGTATGTGTGGCTGCTCCATTATCCATCCTGGCATGTAAATTGAAGCTTAGGTGTCATCTTTAATACCTTCTGGTTCCTCCTTTCTCGTGCATATTCTCACCAATTCTTATGGATTTTAACACAAGTGTTTCTTGACTCCATCTACTTCTCCCCATCTCTAGCACTCTCATCCAATCTGAATTCTTTGCCTGCACTCTTGAAATAATCTGTGTACTGTTCTCACTGCCTCCATTCTGGCCTCTCAACCTTGCCAAAACAAGGACTTTCTCTGGATGAAAACTACGGGGAGGTGAAAGAGGCTGAGACCGAAAGATTTTCTACGATCCCCTTTTTCTTCCTCCCAGAATAGTATTATATAGCGTTTAATATTGTCTGTACTGTCCTGTCAACATTAGCTTGTGAACTTTTTATTTTTCGGAAGTTTGAACAAGTTAAACCTCTGCTTTCTTTGAGCAAGTGAATACAACCTAAAGCCAAACTTACAGGGACACCTGGGTGATAGCATCAAAGTGTGTGTGTGGGTCTCTTAACATCCTTTTTTAATTTCTTGGGAAATGTAAAATATATTATTAAAGTAGATACTGAGAGTTTTAGGGGTGGAGTCTGAGTGAGGGTCTGCAAGGAGAGGAGGCCAGTTCAAGGATCAAGGAGAGGCTTTATTAGAACAGAGTGGAATCAGGGAAAAAAGGAACCAGGAATCAGCTCCCAGCTCACAGTTTCAAGAGACTTTTGTTGGTATATTTGCAATTCAGGTGCGGGTTATGAGAGATGAGGGAAGTCATCTTTTTTCTGCAGAGTGAATGATACTGTGTCAGGGACCAAGCTTAGAATCGTTCCCTTCGTTCCCTTCCGCAGAAGTGTTAATCTTGTACGAGGGCCTTGCCTTTAGTTTCAGGCAGGACCAGGGTGGGCTTGTTGTGATGTTTACCAGGAACACTGGCCTTGAAGCATTCCAGGAGTGTGGGGAAAGGGTTGGTTGCTGTACCCATGCTATTGGTTTCTGACTGGCTTTTTGTCACTGGCTGTACTCTTCTCAGGTCCTGAGGATTTCTTCCCCACAGATAGACTAGAATCATCCCCCTGACCCACCCCTGGGGCGGGGTGGGAATGTAGCTGGCTCTTAGCTTCAGCACTGTTTGGGGCATTGCCAGTCTTATTTCTGTGCCACAAACGCTGGACTGTGGTGATGAGGAGCACTTGTAAGCAGTTACTTCATTTGAGTCAGGCTGAAGACAGGGGCATGTCCCTTCCTGTGATTTATAGTAGAAATATGAAGATAGAAAATGAGTATCACCTCCTTAGTAGGTGCATTTTTCTTAGTGATTTTGTAAGCACTGACCTCCTGAGAAAGTCCACACCATTGTTATTGTCATCTTCTAAGGACAGAGGAAAACAATTACAATTTATAATTACCATTTGTTTCCTAAGGGAAAGGAAAAAAACATTAGCATCATTACATTAATTACATGGTGATAATGGTAGGAGGAGGGTTTCAGACCCATAGAGGGGTTTTGACTAAGGGTCTTTCATAGCGTCTTCATGTCATACTGGGTTTTACCTCCTGCCCTCGCCATATGTTTTGATTTGTTTATTTCTAAATGTTTTTATTACTTACTGCAACCTCAGCCCCAACTTTGCAGCCTCACCTCAGTCTCTTCCCTTCCTTGAGCACACCTGTCTCTGTTTGTCCTTTTTATCCTTCTTTTAAAATCTTGGTAGGTGATGTTCCTTCTGTCTTCTTTTTCTCAGGTTACTACTACACGCCCTTCTGAAATCAACCCGGGTCAATGCTTCTGCCCCTTGGAAAGCTTTCCTTGACCTTCCAAATGGTATCAGATGCCCCTGTTAAGCATGGCAGGCACCCCTGCTTCACTGCTTGCACTTGTCACATTGGCAGGTTTACCTTTGGTGATTATTTGACTAATGTCTATTTCGTGCATCGGACTGTGAGTCTCCAAAGTATAGGGAACTGAGTTTCTGTTTTTGCTTGTTCTACAATTTGGACTCTTCATAGTCTGTCCTCAGTTCTTAGCCTCAGTGAGTTTTATCTGATTGGTTCATTTGACGGGAACCAGCTTTTCTTTTTGTCTCTTAGTAATGTCAAGTTAATATATGAATACTTTGAGTTTGTTCGTTTGTTTTTGTTCTGTGTTGTGAGACACAAGGGCTCTCTCTGTCACCCAGGTTCCAGTACAGTGGCATCATCATAGCTCTCTGCAACCTCACACTCATAGGCTCAAGTGATCCTCCTGGCTCAGCCTCCCAAGTAACTGGCACTATAGGCGGTACCAGCAGGTCTGGCTTATTTTTTGTAGAGACAGGTTTTGGCTATGTTTGTCACAGTGGTCTTGAGCTCCTTGCTGCAAGCCATGGGAGTGTTGCATGTAAGCTGAAGCTGAGGAAGAACTCAGTAAAACACCAGTGAATGAATGGCAACACTGGGCTCATTTCTAGGTTCTAAATGGCCTTTCAGGCAGAGGTTCTATCACTTGAAGGATGCCTCGTTTGATTAGAACTATGTGTTCACAGAGGTCCTCCTTAGTCTGACCCAGAGGGTGTATACTAAATGCTGTGTTCTTTCAGATTCCCATTTGTGAAAATTTAGCAGCCTGTACTTAGAATAAGGACTGGAGAACCTGTATCTGTTTCATGAGTAGTGACCATGTTGGGCATTGTGGGTGACCACATTTCCCTGTATGGGGAAATGTAGACACAGTGTCAGGGAAGAGCTAAAGGAGATTGTTTTGAAAACGTATGTGACCATCCTTTGTCCTAAGGAAAGGCTACTCTGCTCTTCTCTGCCACTCTTTAGCTATGTGACTTTGGGCAAATGACTTAACTCTTGTGAGCCATAGTTTGTGCCCCTGTCAAATAGAGTGACTACCTTGCAATGAGATTGTGTGTAAAACTCTGAGCACAGTTTCTGGGACATGGTTGGTGCTTAGCAAATGATAGATTTCATCTGTAATTGCTGCATTTTAGGGATGTATTCATTTTTTAAGCGAAAGAACAACTTTTGAGAAGAAACATTATGTTTTTGTTTTTGGAGCTTTAGGTTATTTTGGAGTGTCCATTTAAAATTTAATGTATACTTTCTTTAAATTGATGGTAATGTTCTTTCAAAACTGTTTTATTGAAATATGCCCATGCCATACAATTACCCATTTCAGGTGTATAAGTCAGTTTTTTGATGTACTCACAGGTATTTGTCGCTATTCATCCACTGATGGACATTTGGCTCATTTCTGCCTTTTGTCTATTGTGAGTAGTGCTGCTGTGGGCAGTTACGTACAACTTTTTGTTTGAACACCTGTTTTCAGTTCTTTTGAGTCTGTACCTAGGAGTGGAATTACCTGATGTGTAACTTATTGAGGAATCACCAAACTGTTTTCCATCACAGATACACCTTTTTTTTTCCCCCTCACCAGCAATTTCCAAGAAATACCTTACATTCTGGCAACACTTATTATTTTCATTTTTTTATTAGAGTCGTCCTAATGCGTATGAAGTGGTGTCTCACTGTGCTTTTGATTTGCATTTTCCTAATGACTAATGATGTTGAGTGTGTTTTCCTGTGCTTTTTTGGCCATTTGTGGATCTTCTTGGAAAAATTCTTATTTAAGTCCTTTGTGGATTTAAACATTAGGTTGTCTTTTTATTGTTGAGCTATAAGAGTTCTTTATGTTTTCTGGATAGAAGATTCTTATCAGATACATAATTTGCAATTTTCCCCTCATTCTGTGGTGTATCTTTTCTTTACTGTGTCTTTGTGTACACAAATTTTATATTTTGAGGAAGTCCAACTTAACTTTTTTTTTTCTTTATTGCTCTTTTCAGTAAGAAATCAAAGTTCTGGATTTGAGTGAAGGTGGAAGAGACATATTTTAATGGCAGTACTCTTAAGAAATAAATGGGTTTCGTCCTGGGTGTACTTCTTGACATGTTCAAAATTATATTGTTCTATGAGGTTTGATAATATATGAAACCCAAGATCTTAGTTTGTAAAAATGTAATAGAATTGTTACTAAAACAGCAATGAAAAGGGAGCCAACTAGCAATTAGAAATGGGCTTCCTGTCTGTAATAGAATAATTCATCTTTGTATGATTCCTTGTTGCTAGGTTACCCAAAGGCCTTTCAGCTTTGAATGGCAAGAATGTGAGAGTTAAAAATATGTTGCTGTATAGATGTTTCATTTCCTTTTTTTAATCTCCATATAATTAGCAAACCCCTTGAAGCAAAAATTATAGTTTTTCCTTCAACGAGTTTCAAAAGCAAATTATTTGTAAGTTTTTAGTCATGCAGATGTGCTTATGTTCATGGGAGAAATGGATTTTCAGAATGAAAGAGCCAGTAATTATGGACTAGTCAGTGTTTTTTGTCTGCAACCACTTAATGGTTTTTAATTTGATTTCATTGAAATAAGGCCTGCAGACGCTAATTTGGTTAAAAAATAAACGTTTTGGAGTTTCTTAAGCAAAGCTAACATGTCTATGAGGAAGGATAGAAAGTGTCATGTTTGTTAAATTCATGTAATTCCGTAATAAATCTATAGCTACCTAAAAAGAAAAGATACTGTATTTATTTTTTAATAAAACTATAAGTTGGTAACAGATAACCATGAAATAATTAGCCTTTATCCATGAATGTACCCTTAGTATCACTCTGCTATCAGATGCATCCTGGCTCATGTGTTTTAAAAAAATACACAAAAAAAACTGAAAAATGTTACAAATACCATGTCTGCTTTGTTGGAAGTGAGAAATATCTGTGCAAATGTGAAAACGACTAGATCAATGACAGGTTGTTTTAGGTAAGATTCAAATGATGGCCTGGTATAGCTAGGACAAAGCATTCATTTAAAGGCAGATTGGTTATTTTTTCTTTACTAAGAAGCTAAGCTATTATTATCCATGGGTAGTATTTAAAAGCTATGATTGCGAATAAGTGGATCAGGTGCCAATATTGAGTTTCCACCCTCTTCCTGCTTGTTTATTAGATTCTGCATATTGCAAGGTTTAGGATTATAGTTTAGTATCTTAGGAAAGTGTTTTCATAGTCACGGATATAGGATAGTGTGTTAAAAGGCTGGCAAATGTATTGAGCTTTGCTAAGGAGACCACCTAAAATAGCTTGGAAGAGACTGCTTCTGATAGCAGATTAAGTAGTGTAAGCTGAAATGGACCACTTATTTTATCTCCTGTGTGAAGTGAGATTGCTTTTTGATATTTTTCTAATTTCAGATTTACGTTAGGAATATTTTCTGTTTCATGAGGGGCAAAATCAAATAGTTGGTTAAAAAAAATTAACACCAGTTTTAAAGAATACTGTTTTACATGAGTAAAGTCCGATAGAAAGGGCTTGCCTTCCTTCACCCTTTTAAAAAAATGAGTGCTGTATAGTCTAGGCTTTTATTTTGGAATAGGGTGGCAGTTGTCATTGGTGCTGGATCACACTGAACAAGTCTGGTGGGTGGAGAGTTTGCTGATGCTTAAGTTGCTGTGAGAAGGTATAGCTTTCAGAGCAGTGTTCTTATTTGGTACCAGGATCACTGACAATCATGACTACTGGGAAAGGTAGGTTATTCTGATATATTCTGAAAATGTTCATATTTATTACTGCTTGACAGGAAAAAAGAAACCACTAAAAATATTTTATAAATGCTTTGATAACTAAAAAAATATGAATGTTATTTACACTGAGGCAGGGAAAAATTGTGAAACCTGCAGTTGTAACAACGTTAATGTTAACAGCCTTCTTAGGACCAGGAGAATGTAGGCACTGTAGGCTAAGGTTAGCTATGTTTTCATTAACCTCTGTTTATTTCATGTGCTCTTAATTTTTCCCTGCTTTCACATGTTCACAATGTGTGAATTATGAAAATCTATTTTGCAATTTCAAAATATTTGTTAATAAGTCTAAGCTGTCTTGAAAGAAATCTCCTGGCTAAAAATTTCTCCTGACATCATATGGAGGAAAAGCATATATAAATAACAGGACAAGGATGCCACTTCTGTTTTAAATCATTTTTAAATGAATTGAGTTTGAAAGACTCTGTGTGAACAAGGTTTGCATTTGATGGTAGAGTGTAGCTGATGTGATGGGAACGGTCTCTGTTGCTGTCTTGCTTTCCTGTGGGATGGTTTTCCTGGCAGGCTTTGAATTTGTTTTATCGTAAGGATATTTCCAAACCCTTCTCCTGAAAGAGGTATTACAGAGTAAAAGTGTACACAGTAACAAGTGTTCCTGTATCTCCTGCTGTAGGAAAATGGGCACACATCCATTACTTTTGGTCTGTGTTTATTTTCTAGTGAATTGTTAAGGGTGTGATATCTATTTTCTTAAACTAGATTTAAGTTTGGCTAAAAATGATCATATTGGAAGATACTACATTTCTTCTCCTAGCTTTAAAGAGTTTAAAGTATATTTGCTTTTTTAATTGAGAATTTAAAGTTATACAGTCAGAGTATTTCTTTGTATTTCATACCTCATTATATAGCATTTTGTTTTCAGGTTAAACTGCTGTAGGAAATCAATACAGAGAGGCAGGAGAGTTAAATAATTCATTTTCTCAAGGGACCTGTCTTAGGGCCTTTCATTTCAGGATTTCAAAGCATGTTAATTATAAATAAAAGTTGTCTTAAGTTGTATTTTGGTTTGTTTTTTAAATAGGGCAAAATAATATGGGGGTCAGCTTTTTCATATTAAAGGCCACAGAGAAAGCTTTGTGAATCTGAGTTTAAAATACAGTTCTTTTGCTTTATTTTTAGATTTTCAAATATTCTACCTCCTCATTCCTTGTTACCTGGAAACAAGGCTTCGAAGTCTTGGAAACTTTTACCCTAAAGAACTTCAGATGTGGTAGAAAATAAGGATTAAAAAGTTGCTGCTGTAGCACTGGCTTGTTTGAATCATTATCAATTCATGACGAATAAAGAAACCATTAAAAATTTGCAAAATATACCAGCGATTACCCCACTGTTTGCATAATGTTAGTATTTTCAAAGCATTTTCCTGCATATTTTTTGCTAGTTTTTGTTTTATGTGCCCGCAGGAGGAATAGGCAGAAGCAGCTTTTTATACACGTACACAGATAGTGAAAGTTTCAGGTTTTCTGTAATTGGGTTAATGGCAGGACAGGGAAGAGAGCCCTGGACTTTGCCATCTTAGACCAGTTCTCCTTCCGAGAAAGCCACCTTGCCAAGCTAAGTGCTTTGGAATCTCTCAGACTGAGTGTGAGTGCTGCCTCTGCATGAACAGTGTGTGACCTTAGGGGTAGGTGACGTGGTTTGTCAATAGGGTATATCAACCTTGGTGTCCTCATGTGCAAATCTGGGGTAATAATCCCTGTGTCACTGTGAGAAATAAATGAAGTGGTTCATGAAAACCAGATTCAGCATCAGATGTATAAGATGTCTTTTAGAAAAACATGCCACCTAGTATCCAGCTTTTGGTTTGTAAAATACCATGGCTCCTTGGGGAGATGGCTGATTCTAGGGCTGGAGCAAGAGGAGCCTGGTGCATCTTGTAGAGCTAGAAAGTAAGGGAGTGCTTGAAAAACAAAAAGCAGAACAAAACAATAATGGCAGAGAGACAGGACTCAACTGAAAGGGCTCCCAACACCCAAAGCTAGAATACTTGAGGCAACAAATAAAGGAGTATTGGATTAGAGTCCAACTATGAAATATATAGTCATGAGTCCATCCTGATTAGAAATGGAGAAGAGGCTCGGCGCCTGTGGCTCAAGCTGCTCAGGCGCCAGCCACATACACCTAAGGTGGCAGGTTCGAATCCCCAGCCCAGGCCCGCCAAACAACAATGATGGCTGCAACCAAAAAAAAAAGTAGCCCGGCATTGTGGCGGGCACCTGTGGTCCCAGCTACTTGAGAGGCTGAGGCAGGAGACTCACTTGAGCCTAGGAGTTGGAGGTTGCTGTGAGCTGTGATGCCATAGCACTCTACCCAGGGGGACAGCTTGAGGCTCTATCTCCAAAAAAAAAAGAAAAGAAAAGAAAAGAAAAGAAATGGAGAAGAAACAAATCTCCCATGCAGAATTATTCCAAAGCCATGGGATGACTAATTGTAATGTGGCACCCTGAATGGTATCCTGGAGCAAATAAGGACATTAGGTAAATAATAACGAATCAGTACTGGTTCATTAATTTTAAGAAATGTCCCATGTGAATGTAAGATATTAATAATAAGGAAACTGAGTGTGGAGTATGTGAGAACTCCCTCTACTACTTTCACAGCTCTTCTGTAACTCTAGTATTATTTCAAAATGAAAACTTTATTGAAAACAAAAAGCTAGAAAGCAATAATGGAGTTGGAAAAGAAGCTTTTTATTCTTTTTGTTTTCTTCTGGTAGAATCTGCATTATTTAACCCTATTTATGCATGCATTAATTTTGTTCTTTGAAAAAGGTAACAGTTTATTTGGATTATGTGCTTAAAATGTTTTTAAAAATGGGCTGTATATTTAAAACATCTAATGTCATTGGAAAAACAAAGATTGGAGGAATGGAAACCAGTACTGAATTAGATACTGGTATCTAGATACTAGATACTATACCTGAATTAGATTAGGAAGACCTGAATTGGGCCAGCCTTGGTAGGACTGGGGAGGGACTGGGAGTGAGAGCTGGTTCTGAGTAATACTGGCCACACCTAAAGCTCTTTTGGGTGGGTGAAGGGTGAAGGAGGTGGTAGAGATGACAGGAGAGAAGGAAGAGGTTAGAGAAATTTCCATATTTTGGCTAAGGTGAGTGGTAATAGGAACAACTGAAGTGGGAACTTGGAGGGTGAGCAGGTTTTGAGGGAAGATTGATTATAAGTGATTATAATTTTAGATACTTAGACACAGAAGTTTGTTCATACATGGGTTTGGTTCGAGTGGGTTTGTATCTTTGGAGTAGAGATGCAGTTGTTGTTAGAGGATTAATGATTAGAACATAGACGCTTACTTTAAATTACTTCTCCTAGTTGTCTTACGTAGAAGTGTGGTTATTTGCCCCTCTAGCCAAGAGAGTTTTTGAGGATGAGATCATTAAAGCAGGGATGGATAATTTGAAGGATTATTTGCATAAAGGGGGAATAACCCTTGGTGTAATCACTTTTAAGTATTAGAGTATATTCTGATAGGAATCTTTTCTGAATTTGGCTCTGAGTTTTTCTGGCTGACTTGGTTTTGTGCTTATGTAGTGGTTGTCAAGAAGAATTGGGTCAGGATTGTTACAGTGATAATTAAAATGACATTTCCAAAACAGTGCAGGGTGTAGATCTGATACCTGTGGGATTTGAGTTCTGACATTTATCAAGCATCATGCCCTTTCAGGCCAAGCGCAAAGGTAAAATAAGTACTGTGGTCCAAAAACGAAACAAACATTTAATTAGTGAAAGAGTACACAGTGATTCTTGTTATTAGTTGTTGACTCATGAAAGTCCACTTTTAATTTTCACAAGTATACAAACTTTGCTCACATTGATAATATTGCTTAAAACCCTCCTGTTCTATAAAATAGTAAAAATGTAAGTTAGAATATGCTCATTTCAAATAAAGGTCTGTACCATTCCTTTTGGAGACTTTTGTGAGGTGTAAGTGACAGTTTTGATGTTCTGCTATTCTCCGTTACCAGAAAGAAGTCTGTGTTCATCATTATTATTGTAGCAGTTAGTAGTGGTAGTCATCAGTCTTCGTTCTGCCTGTGTGCCCAAGCTGTGTCTGGACCAGTCCTTACTGCCGCTTTGTGCTTTCCTGTCCCAGGGACTTCACACACATTATTGTCACTTGGATGCACTTTATTCCTTCCGAATGCCTTCCTAAACTTCTGTAGCCTTTAGGAATTCACTCCCAAGGCCCTCATGCTGACTAGTTGTCAGCTTTGTGAGAGGAGGGACAGGTGCTGCTATGCTCCCCTCTGAATTACCAGCAGCCAGCCCAGTGCCAAGCACGGGTGAGCATTTAAAATATTCCTCTCCCCACTGACCTCCAGCTACATGGGAGGCTGAGGCAATAGGATCACTTGAGCCCAGGAGTTGAGGGCTGTAGTGTGCAATGATGGTGCCCGTGAATAGCCACAGCACTCCAGTCTTGGCAACATAGCAAGACCTGTCTCTTTTGAAAGAAAAAAAAGGTATATGAAATGATCCTCATCTACAAATGAGAAGCAGGATCAGAGAAGTTCAGTACTTGTCTAAACTAGAAGTATGCTGGGGGTTTTGAAGTCTGGAGAGCTTCCTAAAGTCTGTGTGCTTTTCACCACTTGCTGTCTCCCAAGGTTAAGATTATCTGGAAAAGATCAAACTCCAGTTGCTGTTTCATCTTCTCTTTGGTGAATCTTCTGAGACTGCACATTATCTAATTGATTTTGCTCCATGTGCTAGGAATGCCAAATTAGTTGTTCAGCGTGAAGGGGTAGTGCTCTGAGGTCAGGGTGGATTTTGCTGGCCCTGGACATGCGTATGGAAACTCTTCCAGGTTTCACCAAGACAGGTGCTGAGCCAGCCCCTTGTCTGCATTGTACTCCATGTACCACCCCGTGTGTATAGTGTCCCATTTGATGTGGATGCCCAGGCAGTGAAAACATCTACCCACTGACCTTTGCAATTTAGAGAGTTGATTGAGCAGGCCAGAAGACAATTACGATGACATAGTTAGGATGGGTTTTTGGGGTTCTTTCACCAAGGTCAGGGCTGAGAAGGCACATACATTTGATTTTTTTAAAAAAAGGAATTGGAAAAAAAATCCACAATTTGAAAGGCCACCTTTTCTATCTTAAACTGTTTTTGAAATCTTTAGTTTACTCAAATTTCTTTGTACAGAAATGAAAAAGTGTTTGAGTGTAGCTTATTGTATTCAGTTATCTATAATTCAGATATTGTATTCAGTTATCTGTCAGATCCTGATAAGCTGTGTGTAGAAACTGATGACATGAGGCTAGACCCACAGGATTTCCAAAGGGGAAATGCAGCCTGACCAGGGGCCCATTTTCCTGCCCAAAGAGTGAGCCCTGCCTTGCTGCTTAATCAGAGGCATTCTTTTGCTTCGTTGTTTATAGCAAATTGGAGCTTTCCTCCTACCCTTTCCCCTACTCTGGAATTCACTGTCCTTGGCAGAGGTGCCTGTGTAATCCTCACCCCTAGAGATGAGGTTGTGCCTTTGGTGAAAGCCATGCAGCACAATTTTGTCTTCCCTGGACTACCCTGTCCAAAATGTCTCTTCCCACCTCCTGCCCTTTCCCTCCTCTGTTACAGAACACTGTTCTCTTCCTTCATCACCTTTATCACAGATTTGTGTTTGTCCTGAGAGTTCCCTGTGTGAGGTGTATGTTTTGTTCATAACTGTATTCCCAGGACCTAGCAAAGTGTCTCAACTGTAGTGGATCCTCACGTTTTTCTTTCTTTCTTATTTATTTTTTTTTTTTTTTGTAGAGACAGAGTCTCACTTTATCGCCCTTGGTAGAGTGCCGTGGCATCACACAGCTCACAGCAACCTCCAACTCCTGGGCTTAGGAGATTCTCTTGCCTCAGCCTCCCTAGTAGCTAAGACTACAATGACTTTCTTTGTTGCAGTAAGACTAAGCTATTTTTTTGTTGCAGTTTGGCCAGGGCTGGATTTGAACCCGCCACCCTCAGTATGTGGGGCCAGCGTCCTACCCACTGAGCCACAGGTGCCACCCTCATGTATTTTTTCAATGAAGAGACAAAGGAAGGAGATAATTATCCAAGTCAGTTGGCAACTAGCCTGACTATAAATTACCCTTTGGGTAAATTAATGCTTTACTCATGAGCCTAAGAGTCTATTCTCTTCTTGCCATTCTCTTTTCATTCCTTTCTTTTCCTCTTTTCTCCCCTACCCCCCATGCTTGCACCGAGTTTCTCTTATATCCCTTCTCCTGCCTTTAGGGAGACCATAATCAACTAGAAGAGAATCCTAGCCTCTAGGATCAGAGCATGTTGTTAGAGCTGGATGGAGGATCTGTAATGGGGTCCAGAAGCCCGGGCTCCCATTTGTTTGTGCTCAGACATGCCCATGCATCCTTATGTTTGCACCCAACAAGGCTGACTTTTGGCAGACAGGACAAATGAGGAGCCTGTGAAATTTCTCTCACACTGGTCTTCTTTGGCATAAGTTGGGCAGTGTGATTATTATGTGGGGAATTGACTTGGGAGAAGGGGATGCTGGGGGAGCAGGCCTCAGGGGTCGGCCCAGATGAAGGCAGTGTGGATTTTGGAGTCTGCTCACTTGACCTAGTTGGAATAAGCGTACGATCAGCGTGTAAGGACAGTTGTCAAATAAGTACTTAAGTAAATATGCTTATAATTTATAAAAACTCTTTAAGGATGTCCTGTACTTTATGTAATATAACTGTATCTGCACTTCCTCCTCCTAAAATATACTTGCTTGCAACCTCCCATTGGTACTGGATTTCCAGGCTTTTGGTCTTGATGATTCAATGAATGAATTGATGGACCACAGGATCAACAGTAGTTAGGTTTTATTCAACAGGTGTTATAGCTCTCACAAAGAGCCAAACCTTGCAGAGCAGGATCAGTAGTAAGACAGGTTTTATACAAGTGTCACAGCTCTTACAAACCTCCTTGCACAGCAGGATATAAGTGTTAACAGTTTTTGCTCTTCTGCTCTCTCTCCCTGGAGGTCTGCAGAGATCTGTGCTTAGGCTCTTTGCTCAAGGGCTTATATAGAGGCAGTTGTCCAATGAGCTTTTGGGTCCTGAAAACAGACCAATCAGGAGCAGGTTTTGGACCAATCAGGGATGCACTGGAGGAATTGCCAGCGTCTTCCCCTGCTCGTGTCCAGTTCTTTTTGGCTACTGGAGCCTCTGGTGGGGGGGGGGGGGAAGTCCCCCCCACCTCCCCTTGCTCCAGCCTGCTCCAGCCTGCTGGTTCCTCTGCTGATGGCTGAGGCACAGGTCCCCCAGCCCTGCTCTGCTGAGCTAGCTGGGGCGCCACCTGTCTGGTATCACCATGGATGTTGATGCTTCCCTTAGCTTTCCTTTCTTGTTTTTAGCTTATAGTTGTGTGGTCTAAACACAACTGAGCACCATTTACTGGTTAGATTTGTAATTGTACCCAATGTAGTTAAAATAATTCTAGAAAGCTAATTACTTTGAAATTTTGAAACAGGTTATTGGTTTACGTTATGTTTGTTTTGTAATTATGTAAATAGTTAACAGTAGTGTGAACTCTGGTGGCTATTTGAGTAGGCTTAGTATACAACACAATAAGGTTGTAGCAAGCTTTTTTAAGCATATGTTTATCCAAAGGTCTTACTCTTATTAAAACCATAAAAAACCATCAACTATAATATGAATTTTAACTTTTCATGTTGTAGGACTATAATTATTCAGATTTGAATTGCACTAAAGAAACAAGACACATTAATAGTTGGAAAAACTCAAACTCGTGGTTTATTTACTAAGACATTTATTAGGAAAGACCTTCAGATTCTTAAGAACTAATTTTTTCCTTCACTACAATGGTTAATTCTTTTTTAGAATCTCTTTTTATAGTATTCTAAACTTATCAAGCTATAATATTTCATGGGATTTTTGTAGATTTTCTGTAAGCATCGTGTTTCTGTGGAGAGAATCTTGAAAGTAGGTAAAAATTCTGGGTAAGAGAGTCTTACCAGTGTACACCAAAAGTGAAGTAATTTAAACTAACATTC
The DNA here is from genome assembly GCA_963574575.1 of Galagoides demidoff. Classification (NCBI taxonomy): domain Eukaryota; kingdom Metazoa; phylum Chordata; class Mammalia; order Primates; family Galagidae; genus Galagoides; species Galagoides demidoff. The sequence continues at coordinate 14,107 of CAUYQV010050834.1, forward strand.
TGCCAGACTGTGCCAGGCCTAAAGCAGGATGCTGAGATGAGTGAGGTCATTCTTTCTTCTCAGGGGAGCTGTGGTATCTAGAAGAAGAAGACTCCTACAGATGATCAGTTCTTTCAGCTCCCTCCCTCCTTCTCCTCCTCTTGCTCTGGCTGAATGAAGCCTGCCTTAGATGGCTGGGGGGGGAGGAGGGACAGTCCCAGCTCTGCATACCTAGTAGGCAGTAGAAGGAGGACAGGTTTTCTTGGGGAAGGCTCTGTCTGATTTCTTCTTATCCTGGGCTTTCCTACCAGGGTCCTGGGCTGAGTTTAAGTCACTAATACCTGTATGTCTGAGAATGATGGTCCTTAACAAGAAAGCCAGCCTTTCAGTCTAAGAGTTCTGGTGGATGTTGACGGACACTGGCTGTTTACATGTGGAACTGAGTTCCCTTGGATTTTGAAGCCAGGCTTCTGATCTGAGAGTTCCCAGGGTTGTTAGTGTGGAGTCATCTGAGGTCCTCCCAGCACTCAGTGTCAGGAGACTGGCTCTTCCAGCAGGAAGGGTTGCTTATTCCCAGCTCCCCTAACTAACCCCCTAGGGAGCTCTTTGATACTTTATTAAAGTAGCAGTCTCTTTGTGTTCCTTTCCTTTGCTTTTTGGGTCTAAGGGTGAGTTATAGTCTTTCTCAGGTGTGCTGGGACATATTTGTCTTTAGACTGATCTTAACTACCTTGTCATTGCTGGATTAAGGCTGGTGTTTTAGCAATCTGGTTTTATTACAGAAGTAACAAAAGGACTACTTTGAGACAAATCACAGTGCCCTGGATTTAAACTTATACGTTATAGGGCAGGCCATGGAGGATTTGGAGAAATCTGAAAAATTTATGCTACTTGACGGAAACATATTCTATTTATTTATTTATTTATTTATACAGAGTCTCACTATGTTGCCCTTGGTAGAGTGCTGTGTGTCACAGCTCATAGCAACCTAATCTCTTGGGCTTAAGTGATTCTCTTGCCTTAGCCTCCCAAGTAGCTGGGAATACAGGTGCCCACCACAATGCCTGGCTATTTTTGTTGTTGTTGTCACATTTGTCGTTGTTGTTTAGCAGGCCTGGGCTGGGTTAGAACCCGCCAGCCTTGGGTATGTCTGGTGCCGTAACCACTGTGCTATGGGCACCGAGCCTAGAAGCATATTCTTTTTTTTTTTTTTTTTGAGACGGAGCCTCAAGCTATCCCCCTGGGTAGTGTGCCATGGCATCACAGCTCATAGCAACCTCCAACTACTGGGCTCAAGCGAGTCTCCTGCCTCCGCCTCCCAAGTAGCTGGGACCACAGGCGCCCGCCACAATGCCCGGCCATTTTTTGGTTGCAGCCATCATTGTTGTTTGGCGGGCCCG
>CAUYQV010050837.1:0-23653 GCA_963574575.1 Galagoides demidoff
TGTGGTCCCAGCTACTTGGGAGGCAGAGGCAGGAGACTCGCTTGAGCCCAGGAGTTGGAGGTTGCTGTGAGCTGTGATGCCATGGCACTCTACCCAGGGGGATAGCTTGAGGCTCCGTCTCAAAAAAAAAAAAAAAAAAAATAAAATGTGCCTGGCTATGTCTTTTGTTTAGTTTTTAGGTGATGCATTTATGATTTTTGTTGGTTGGAGGGTGCTCTGCGCTGTGATGCCATGGCACTCTACCCCGGGGGATAGCTTGAGGCTCCGTCTCAAAAAAAAAAAAAAAAAAAAAAAAAAGAGCCTAGCTATGTCTTTTCTTTAGATTTTAGTTTCTCCATTTAAGAGTTATGGTTCTTGGCTCGGTGCCTATGGCTCAAGTGGCTAAGGCACCGGCCACATACACCTAAGGTGGCAGGTTCAAATCCAGACCTGGCCCGCCAAACAACAATGGTGGCTGTAACCAAAAAAATAGCCGGACATTGTGGTGGGCGCCTGGGGTTCCAGCTACTTGGGAGGCTGAGGCAGGAGACTCACTTGAGCCCAGGAGTTGGAGGTTGCCGTTAGCTTTGATGCCACAGTGCTCTACCCAGGGGGACAGCTTGAGGCTCTGTCTCAAAAAAAAAAAAAAGAGTTAGGTTCTTTTAGTTCTATAACCCCTAATAATTAAGGGGCCAATATTTTATAATACTACACTGTTATTGTCTGCTTAGGATCAAGGAGGACTTCATAGACAAAAGGTCCCTGATACATATATATATACACACATGTAATTTGTGTGTGATACAGACTCATGCTATTTTTGCCTGTTCCAGGTCATCTCTTCCCTCCATGGTTTTTGGCATCAATGCTTTGTTTACCAAACCTGCTCAGTCTTTGGCTCCCATCATGATACTCTCCAGACTAAACCAGTATGGATATGGGAACTCAAACAGCAGGTAAAGTAAAAAAGCCCTTTGAAGTAATGTAAAAGAAATATGAAAGCAAACTCAGCCTTTTGCATTAATCACTAAGCAATTATCTTGGACTTTGGATATTATTAGTCATTAACTCACATATTCTGAGTAAGCCATAATAAAAAGTATTAATGTTAAGTGGACTTTCATGGGAGTATCTTTAAGTACATTCTTTAAATTATGTGCATACTACATATGTCTATTTAATTCCCATTCAGCTACACTTTGATTATTTTATCTAAGTCATTCATTTATTTATTATTTAATTTCACAAATGTTTTCAAGGGCCTGCTACTATATGCCAGGTACAAAGGAACTAGAATACAAGATGAATAAGAGCCTCTAAGGGGCCTTACCAATTATAAAAAACTGTGGTGAAAGCCATACCAGAAGTATAATAGGAACTGTGGTAATTCAGAGAAGAGATTTCCATCTCTGTCTGTCTGGGGTCAGGGAGCACGTCTCAGAACAGGAGGTTCTTGAGCTGAGATTTGGATGCTGACTTGGATTTTCCTCCTGAACATGGAAGAATGTCATTTCAAGTAAGAAAACAGCCTGGCAAGAGCCTGGAAGCAGAGTGAACTCTCATTAGGGTATTTGTGTATTCATTTGACAAATATTATTGAGAGCCTGCCAAAAAGTGCTAGGCTGTGTGATGTGGCACTGAGGTACAGCAATGAACAAAAGTAACAGAAATCTCTGCCCTCAAAAAGCTTATATTTTAGTGGGAGGGAGGTATGTTGGGAGTGGTGATATTTTTCTGGTAGAAAAAAAGTAAATCAAGAAAGAATATAGGATAGGGTGAAGCTGCATTTAAAACAGGGTGATGGGGAAGGCCTCACTGAGAAGTTGGACATTTGCCTAAGACATAAAGAAAAATGGGAGGGAACCCTGGAGGCTCTCTGGGGGAAGGGTGTTCCAGCCAGAAGGCACAGCAGGTGCAAAGGCACGGAGGTGCAGGCATTCTAGGTGTGGCAAGGAGGCCACTGTGGCTAGAGCAGAGTAAGCAGAAGGGAGGGAGGGGGGATTGTGCAGGGCCTTGCCGCCCTCTTTATTACTTTGATTTCACTGTAAGAGGAATGGCGATGCTGAAGTAGGATGGATTGTTTGACTGGTTTGGCAGACTTTACTTCTTAGAGCAGTTTTAGGGTCACAACAAAGTTGAGCAGAAAGCACACAGAGTTCCCACATGTCCCCCTCCCCCCCACATGCACAGCCTCCACCATTATCGACCTCCCTCATCACAGTGGGACACTGTTACAAATGATGAATCCTCACTGACACATCATCATCACCCAGAGTCCGTAGTTTACATTAGGGTTTACTCTTGGTGTTATACATTCTGTGGGTTTGGAAAAATGTATAATGATACATACCTACCAGTATAGGATCATAAGGAATAGTTTCATTGCCCAAAATATCATCTGTGCTCTACCTGTTCACCCCTCTCTCCTCACTAACACCTGGCAACCTCTGAAATTTCTTTTACTGTCTCCATAGTTTTGTCTTTTCCAGAATGTCTTACAGTTGGAATCATGTATGGCATTTTCAGATTGGCTTCTTTCACTTTATAATACATATTTGTGTTTCCTTTTTCTTTCTTTCTTTTTTTTTTTCTTAAGACACAGAGTCTTGGGTGGTGCCTGTGGCTCAGTGAGCAGGGTGCTGGCCCCATATACTGAGGGTGGCAGGTTCAAACCCGGCCCCGGCCAAATTGCAACAAAAACATAGTCAGGTGTTGTGGCGGCTGCCTGTAGTCCCAGTTACTCAGGAGGCTTAGGCAGGAGAATCACCTAAGCCCAGGAGTAGTTGGAGGTTGCTGTGAGCTGTGTGATGCCATAGTACTCTACTGAGGGTGATAAAGTGAGACTCTGTCTCTACAAAAAAAATTTAAAAAAAAGACAGAGTCTCACTCTGTTGCCCTCGGTAGAGTGCCATGGTTTCACAACTCAGCAACTTCCAGCTCTTGGGCTTAGGCAAGTCTCTTGCCTCAGCCCCCCAAGTAGCTGGGACTACAGGTGCCCACCACGACCGCCAGCTATTTTTTTGTTACAGTTTGGCCAGGGCTGGGTTTGAACCCACCACCCTTGGTATATGGGGCTGGCGCCCTACTCACTGAGCCACAGGCACTGCCCGTGTTTCCTTTTTTATGGCTCCATAGCTCATTACTTTTAGTGCAGAAACAATATTCCATCATCTGGATATACTACTATTTATTTATATATTAGTCTACTGGAGGGCATCTTGGTTGCTTCCACATTGGGGCAGTTATGAATAAATCTGCTTCATGTGCAGGTTTTTGTATGGACATAAGTTTTCATTTCACTTAGGTAAATGACAAGGAGTGTGATGGCTACATCATATGGTAAGGATATGGTTAGTTTTGCAAGAAACTACCAAACTGTCTTCCAAAGTGGCTGTACCGTTGTGCACTGCCACTCTCAGTGAATGAGAGTTCCTGTTGCTCTATCCTAAGCCCGCATTTGGTATTGTGCTTTATATTTTGGTCATTATAATAGGTCTATTGTGGTATCTCATTGTTTTAAATTTGCAATTCCCTAATGGCATATGATGTAGAACATCTTTTCACATGGTTCTTTGCTATCTTTATACCTTCTTTGGTTAGATGAGTGTTTAGGTCTTTCGATGATTTTTTTTTTTTTTGAGACAGAGCCTCAAGCTGTCCCCTTGGGTAGAGTACCATGGCATCACAGCTCACAGTAACCTCCAACTCCTGGGCTCAAGTGAGCCTCCTGCCTCAGCCTCCCAAGTAGCTGGGACCACAGGCACCCGCCACAATGCCTGGCTATTTTTTGGTTGCAGCCATCATTGTTCTTTGGTGGGCCCGGGCTGGATTCAAACCCGCCATCTTGGGTGTACGTGGCTGGTGCCTTAGCCACTTTAGCCACAGGCGCCGAGCCTGATTTTTTAATCAGGTTGCTCATTTTCTTATTATTGAATTTTAAGAATTCTTATTTTTGATAATAGCTCCTCCTTTTTTAGCTATTTATTTATTTATTTATTCATTTAGCAGGCCCAGGCCAGGTTTAAACCTGCTACATGGGGCTAGTGCTTTAACCACTGAGCTACAGGAACCCCTCTAACATTTCTTTTGCAAATATTTTCTCCCAGTCTGAGGTTTATCTTCTCCTTCTCTGCACAATGAGAATTCTCTTCTCCCAGAGCAGAAGTTTTAAATTTTAAGTTTAGCTTATCAGTTCTTTCTTTTGTGGATCATGTCTTTGGTATTATATCTAAAAAGCCATCACCATACCCAAGATCAACTAGATTCTCTCCTGTCTTATTTTCCAGGATTTTTTTTTATAGTTTTGCATTTTACATTAAAGTCTGTAATCCTTTTATTTTATTTTATTTTTTAAGAAACAGAATCTTGCTATCCCAGGCTGGTGTGTAGGGGCTATATTCCTAGGTGAAGTCATAGCTCACTGCAGCCTCAAATTCATGGGCTCACGACTCTTCCTATCTTAGCCTCCCAAGTAGCTGGGACTATAGCCCATTCCATCATGCTGGGCTATGGTCCATTTTCAGTAAATTTTTGTGAAGGGTATAAAGTTTAGATCTAGAGTCATCATTTTACACCTGGATGCCTACTAGTCCAGCATCATTTCTTGAAAACACTATCTTTTCTCCATTTTATTGCCTTTGACCCCTTCGTCAAGTATCAGTTGATTATATGTATATTTCTCCTCCGTCCCTTCTGCTTACTCTGGTCCAGAGTATGTGGGCTTATTCTGAGCCCTCTGTTCTGTTCTGTTGTCCTATTTGTCCATTTTCACTAGTACCCCACTTCCTGATTACTGTACCCTTACAGTAAGTCTTGATGTTGGGTGGTCAGTCTTCTGACTCTGCTTTTCTCCTGCAATGTTGTCTTGGCTGTCTGAGTTTTTTGCCACTCCATAGAAACTTTTCAATCAGTTTGTCAATATCCACAAAATAACTTGCTGGCAGATGTTTAAGTAGTAGGGCTTGAGGAGCGTAGACTTAATCCTAAAAGGAATGGAAAATTATGATTATTAAACTAAGAAATAACATCATATTTGCCTTTTCAAAGATTACCCTTTAGTGTGGAAAATGGTTTGAGGGATGTTAGCTAGATTGCAGGGAAAGAACAGTTTGCAGGCTGATGAAGTGATTATAAAGTGAAGAATACTGGTGTGTCCTGAGCTAATGTAGTGTGACCTGGAAGGTAAAAGGAGGTCGACAAGAAAGGGGTGAAGGAGTGAGAAACTGCAAAAAACAAACCGATAAAAAAACAAACAGAACTTGGTTACAGAGGCACGCCTCCCAATTGGGTGATTGTCGTTAAGGAGGATGTGAAGATAGACTGTCTGGACCACATTTCTTCTGTACAATTTGAAGGAAGTCTTTCTCTGTCTTAGCTTCTTCATCCACTACATGACTGTTTTCCATCCGTACCAGGGATGTTGCTTAAGTCCAAGCACCAGTACAAGTCTCAAGCAATCTTGTAGTAGAGAACCATGGTAGTAAGAGGGGACAGGAACAGAATCTGGGGCAGAAAAGACCCAAAGCCCTGTATTTCCTATTAATAACTTATTATTTTTTTTTTGAGACAGAGCCTCAAGCTGTCTCCCTGGGTACAGTGCCATGGCATCACAGCTCATAGCAACCTCCAACTCCTGGGCTCAAGCGAGTCTCCTGCCTCTGCCTCCCAAGTAGCTGGGACCACAGGCACCCGCCACAACGCCCGGCCATTTTTTGGTTGCAGCCATCATTGTTGTTGGCGGGCCTGGGCTGGGGATTCAAACCCGCTACCTTAGGTGTACATGGCTGGTGCCTTAGCCGCTTGAGCCACAGGCACTGAGCCAGGATGAGGCATTTTAAAGGCAAATAAATCACGTACTTTGGTATTCTTGAGTGTTTCTTCATAAGGAAAAAACCAAAAAGATTTTCAAATAGTGTATTTATAGAGCAGAAAAGAAGAACTCATCAAAACTGCCTTAATCTTATTTTTTTAACCAAATTTTACTTACAAGTAACAATAATCGTCCCATGAATTTCTATAATTTGTTAAACTTTCTGAAGTGCTTTTTCATGTATTTTATTATTTTATATTTATTACATATACATAAAATAGGAAAGACATGCAGAAAGTATTTAAGTGTGAACAGACCACAGTAGTTTTATTACCAATACTAGGAAATTAAAGATTAGTAGATGGTGAGTAATTATGCTAACTTTAAAAGAATACCATATTTTATGGCTAGAAAATAACCTAGACTATTATATGTGCATTATAACTAAGTGACACATGAGCTTAAAATAGGTTAATTCTGCATAAGTTCAGATATAAGAATATGGCAGAAAATGACAATTACAGAAGTGTAAGAAGCAGCACGATGAATCATTATTCAAATCTATAGGCAGATATTTTAATTAACTTACTGAAAATAATTATTCAATTTTACTATTTCCATATAGATAAAATGACTATGGATACTGAAGAATATAAAAAATAAATCTAATTGTTTCAGTAATTTCTTAGAAATTTATGAAGTTCAAAAGTAAGGATACTAGGGGACACTAAAGTTTTTTGTTCTGTTTTATTTTTGAGACAGAGTCTCATTTTGTCACTCACAGTAGAGCGCTATGGCATCACAGCTCACAGAAACCTCAAACACTCAGTTTCCAGTGATCCTCTGGGACTATAGGTGCCTATCATAATGCCTGGCTTAAGCCAGGGGGATCACTTGAGTCCAAGAGTTTGAGGTTGCTATAAGTAAGACCAAGACCCTGTCTCTAGAAATAGCCTGGCATTGTGGCAGGCACCTGTGGTCCCAGCTACTTTGGAGGCTGAGGCAAGAGAATCACTTGAGCCTAAGAGTTTGACATTGCTGTGAGCTATAACGCCACAGCGCTCAATCCCAGGGCGACAGAGTTTCTGTCTCAAAAAAAAAAAAAAATCATCACATTAACGAAAGGAAATCTTTTCTGCTTAACTGATTCTACTTTCAAATAATGTAGATACCGACTTTCAAATAACATATAACTTTCTTTACACAGCAGTGTTTCTACTTTTATTTATTTATCTATCTATTTATTTATTTTTAGAGACAGAGTCTGACTTTATTGCCCTCAGTAGGGTGCTGTGGTGTCACAGCTCACAGCAACCTCCAATTCCTGGGCTTAGGTGATTCGCTTGCCTCAGCCTCCCAAGTAGCTGGGACTATAGGTGCCCGCCATAGCGCTTGGCTATGTTTGTTGTTATTGTTATTGCAGTTTGTCCAGGGCGGGGTTCAAACCCGCCACTCTCGGTATATGGGGCTGGTACCCTACCCACTGAGCCACAGGCACCACCCTACACAATAGTGTTTCTAAAAGCTTGCTTTGAAGCTGTTTTGCACTTATGCACTAAGATGGTGAGTTTTAAAGGAAAACAGCAATAATTTTTTTAAATTTCAGATTGGCAACAATTTTTTGAAATTTTCACTTCTTATATTGTTTTCCTAAAGGGAGATATACTAGGATGAAGTAAAGAAACACTCAACAACTTAGAAAATAGATTAATACTATTGATGTATGATACAGACACATATGTAGTTTATCTGTTCTAGGTTTGCTTCTATTTTCTTTTTTTTTTTTTTTTTTGAGACGGAGCCTCAAGCTATCCCCCTGGGTAGAGTGCCATGGCATCACAGCTCATAGCAACCTCCAACTCCTGGGCTCAAGCGACTCCTGCCTCCACCTCCCAAGTAGCTGGGACCACAGGTGCCTGCCACAACACCCGGCCATTTTTTGGTTGCAGCCATCATTGTTTGGTGGCCCAGGCTGGGGATTCGAACCCGCCACCTTAGGTGTACATGGCTGGCGCCTTAGCCGATTGAGCCACAGGTGCCAAGCCTTCTAAGACACAATGTCCTATTGATAAAAGGTTACTATTCTCTGAATATATAAAGCTTAGTAGTATTTCTTTGTTTTGAGACACAGTCTTGCCAGCATTGGGATAGAGTATAGTGGTATCATCACAGCTCACACAACCTCAAATTCCTGGACTCAAATGATCCTCTTACTTCAACCTCCAGATTAGCTGGGACTAAAAAATGTCTGTGCCAACATGCTGGCTAATTTTTCTATTTTTAGTGGAGACAGGTTCTCACTCTTACTCAGGCTGGTCTCAAACTCCTGACATCAAGTGATCCTCCCACCTCACCCTCCCAGAGTGCTAGGATTATGCATGAGCCACAGCATCCAGCCAAAATTAGTTTTCTTTTTCTTTTCTTTTTTTTTTTTGAGACACAGCCTCAAGCTATCCCCCTGGGTAGAGTGCTGTGGTATCACAGCTCACAGCAATGTCCAACTCCTGGGCTCAAGCGAGTCTCCTGCCTCAGCCTCCCAAGTAGCTGGGACCATAGGCGCCCACCACAACGCCCTGCTATTTTTTGGTTGCAGCCGTCATTGTTGTTTTGGCAGGCCCAGGCTGGATTTGAACCTGCCACCTTAGGTGTATGTGGCTGGTGCCTTAGCCACTTGAGCCACAGGTGCCAAGCCCAAGATTAGTTTTCTAAAAGTTTTTTCTCCTTCAAGGTTACAAAATCCAAAAGACTTCTGTGTTTTTCTACATATTTTAACAACTGAAAACATGGAGCTGTTGTTATCAGCTCAGTCTTACAGCAGAAACCCTAAAATATCAGTTCTTAATATAATTATTGTTATGAAAAACAGGAAGGTGGCAGAAAAAAAAGGTAGGGATAGAAAGCCAGTATTTTATTGACAAAAGTAAAAACTAATATTTCATAAATTTCTTTCTCATATATTAATCTTAAGAGCGTAATAAAGTAAAATTAGAGACCTCATGAAATGATTTTCCACTGAAAAATATGCTTTTGATTTTATAGTCTTATTTTTTTATAGTCTTTATAAGCCTTAAATATTCTGAACTTTAGTACATTGTCTGTTTTCTAACCATTTTATTCAAAGCTGTTAATGCAGCAAATAAACAGCACATGCTTTGATCTCATTAAATTACAACTTATAGTTCCTAGAGTCATAAATATTGTGCTCTTTTCTCCTTTACCCCTCCTTTTCTGGTGTGGAGTAGTCTGTTTAATATCACTATCTCCTTGAGTGCTCTGACATTTACTCAGACAAACAGCAGAGGTTATGAATGTTGCTCAAAGATAGTATCAGGAATTCTTCATGATTGCCATAATGGTGAACCCAGCATTCAGAACTGTAATACCTAGTTTTATCTAACCACTAATTTTGATCTGTTTAACTTTCTTCCACAAAGAAGGAATTCCATCTTATCACAAACCAATAACTTTACTGTTCTGGACAAAATCATAGAACAGTAGAAAAAGATGAAAATTATCTTTAGGAAAATTAATGATTATAAGTTTTAAATGAGTGACATAACCAGTGTTACTAGACTTGATTAGCTTCTGAAAAAGAAAGTAAAAAAGAAAAATCTTTTCCTAAAGTTAAAAATCAAAGCTACATAAAATATACAAAACATAAAATTAGTATACCTAAAATGTCTAAAATATGTTTGTTAAAAACTGGCTCTTATCTTTTAAAATTCTCACCCTTTCAGTTTCTCAGATTTTGAAGCCTCAAAGATAATAAAATTCTTTCATTTCACCCTCCCATAAAATCTCCCTTCCAGCATGGACAAGGACAGTAATGCTTTAAAGAGTGACAGAGACCACAACTGCATGACATATCAGTACATTTAGGTAACCCAAGCCTAGCTCCCAAGTCCTGAGAAAAACAGGTAAGTGTTCTCATAAGCAACACCATTCCTCTCATGTATAGAAAGAGACATTCTTCACCTTCTTACATGAATCCACTATGGGTATCTCTCCTTATATTTACATGAGACTCACTTCCATCTACAGGTCAGTGTCCTAAATTGTACTTTAGAAATACAATAGTCTATTATGTTACAACAAAATAATTGTTTTTTATTTAATGCAAAAAATAATTTAGTACAAAAATTTGCAAGGTATAATCTCTTCATAATATTGCAGAAACTACTTAAAAAATATAATCACCAAATTAATATGGATGTTATTTACTTAAGTCATTGTTAAAAATATCAAAATATAAATGAACCAAAGAGATATCACTGAAAATGTGCTTATTCAACAACCACTCGACTAGTTATTTATGTTTGCATTTGAGGTTTATATTGATAAGAGATGAATGGTCCAGCTCAGCGCCTGTGGCTCAAGCAGCTAAGATGCCAGCCATATATACCTGAGCTGGTGGGTTCAAATCCAGCCCAGGCCTGCCAGGCAGCAATGATGACTGCAAACCACCCCCCCACACACACACAAAAAAAATAGCCGGTGTGATGAGCGCCTATAATCCCAGCTACTTGGGAGGCAGAGGCAGGAGAATCACTTCAGCCCAGGAGTTGGGAGGTTGCTGTGAACTGTGATGCCACGGCATTCTACCCAGGGCAACAGCTTGAGGCTCTGTCTCAAAAAAAAAAAAAAAAAAATGAATAGTCCTTTTAATAATTCTCTTGGGATTCTAGACAAATTTTTTAAACTACAGCTTTTTCTCTTCATATTCAAAAGAGCCATCTTTAATTTTCTAGATTGTGATGAAAAAGAAACACTTTCTACATATAAATTGTCCTCTTAAGTAGTCTACTATATAGAAATAAGACTTTTAAGGGCTAGAAACATAAGATTATCATACCTATTCTAATGTTCTGAACTGAGCTACAAGTATGCTCTTTTTAATCCTTCTGGTATAAGAATAGAGACCAGGGAATTTTTAACCAATTTATTAGCAGTTATAAGATCAAAGACCTACACATAATAGTCAATAATGTTACAAATATGAATGGTCTTTAATCTTTATCCCTGCTTTCCTTCAAATGACATTAAAGGGAAATTGTAAATTTCCTGATTGCTTGAATTACACATTAAAGTATTTGTCATCCATCTGGTAGCACGAAGTATCTCTTCAAAACATATGCCTATATCTGTATATCCCTAATAAAAGTTTAATTTTAATAAAATTATAGCTAAACATAAAGACCAAGTTTCTAGATGAGCATGTAAGGAGCTTAGAGTCAGATTCATCCTAACAAGTAAACAGCTAAACAAATTTTAAAAATCAATAACTCTTCTTATATCTATCACTGAGCAAAGTTTTGCCCCCATGATGGAGAGACAGACAGACAGACAAATACAGGAATCACAATTTACTAGATTAAAAACCTCCCAAAAACCAGCACAGGGTAGGAAAACCTGAACTGTAATCATACAAATTGTTGGAAGCTCAACAATTTGGACAAGTCTAAGAGTGAAAAACTCCAGGGATACCAAATCGTTGGGGAGTAAGCATCAGTGTGGCACACCTTCCTGAGTTTTACCTCTAAGAGCTCTACCAGGTGCTAACAGTGAATATTAGGGGAAAAAAAAAACCTCGCACTTCTGACAGAGGAAGGAGAAAACACAACCATTTTGAAATGGGCCAAAGTACTTTGTTCTTTTCTTCTTTTTAACAAGGCTTGCCCTCAGGAGAAACTATTTTACCAGAGGCTAACCTACTTGGGGGAGGAGAAATACCCATTTCCAGCTCCCTCCAGCCATCCTGTTCCACCTAAGAGGGAGGAAAAACTCTGAAAAACACTAGTGAAGTTCACAGTCCAGTGGCACAGGTACACCAAAAGGCTGAGACCTAAAAATAAGACTACAGAATGCATCTCCTCCCCTGGAAAATTTACCTCTATGGCACTAAAGGCCTATTTACCACAATTCCTTTTACCTAGTATATTATGTCCACCTTTCAACAAAAAATTACAAAGTATACTCAAAGGCAAAAAGCACAGTTTGCAGAGACTAAACATTAGAACCAGAATAAGGGATAGCAGGAATGCTGGGATTATCAGATCAGAATTTTCTTTTTAATTATGATTAACATGCTAACTTTATTTATTTATTTATTTTTTGAGACAGAGCCTCAAGCTGTCACCCTGTGTAGAGTGCTGTAGCATCACAGCTCACAGCAACCTCCAACTCCTGGGCTCAAGCGATTCTCCTGCCTTTGCCTCCCAAGTAGCTGGGACTACAGGCACTCAGCACAACTCCTGGCTATTTTTTGGTTGCAGCCGTCATTGTTGTTTGGCGGGTCCGGGCTGGATTCAAACCCGCCACCATAGGTGTATATGGCTGGCACCTTAGCCACTTGAGTTACAGGCATTGAGCCAACATGCTAACTTTAGTAGAAAAAGACAACATGAAAGAAGGGATAAATAACAAAGGGATGGAAATTCTAATAAAAAAACTGCTAGAGATTAAAAACACTATTCCAGAAATAAAGAATGCCTCTGACAGTCTCATTAGTAGACTGGACATGGCTGAGGGAAGAATTTCTAAGCTAGAAGTTATGACAACAGAAACTTCCAAAACTGAAAGGCAAAGAGAAGAAAAATTCGGAAATTTTCCAAAGGGTGACATAGTAAGACTGTTTAAAAAAAAAAAATCTTAAAAGGAGTCAGAGGAAAAACACACTTTGCCTGAAAAGCCAAGAAGAGAATTACATCCAACTTCTTAAAAACCATGCAAGAAGAAAGTGGAGTGAAATATTTAAAGAGGTGAGAGAGACTTATTTTTATCTATAGAATAGACTACTTAAGAAAGTAAGAGACAGACAGACAGAGAATGAACCACTAACCATTAACAACCTAGAATTATGAAGCCTAAGAAATTATCTTTCAAAAGTAAAGGAGAAATAAAGACTTCACCAGAAAACAAAAATTAAGGGAATCTGTTTCTAGCAGACCAGGCTTACAGGAAATGTTATAAGAAGTTCTTCAGTGGGCAGTGCCTGTGGCTCAAAAGGGTAGGGCATTGACCCTATATGCCGGAAGTGATGGGTTCAAACCCAGCCCCGGCCAAAAAAAAAAAGAACTTGTAGTTGAGAAAAGAAGAACACTGGAGAATGAATAAGTAAAGGAAAAATAAAAACTTATTTTTCGTATTTTTAATTAATGTAACAGATAAGTTTGCTCAAAATAATATCAATAATGTATTCAATTATGTATGCTTATGTGTCTGCAAAATTTGCTCAAAATAATATCAACAGTGTATTTAATTATGTATACTTCTATATGTGTGCACATATATATATGCTTATGTATATACAAAATGAATGGTAGCAATGATACAAGTGATGGGAGGAGTAAATTACAAATATGCTAAAATTATAAGGTATTAAGCATAGCATTACTTAAAAGTCGACTTGAATTAGTTATAAATGTATGCTGCAAACTGGGCAATGATGAAAAAAAGTTTTTAAAAAGGTATAATTGGCTGGTGCCAGCCACATACACCTAAGGTGGCAGGTTCAAATCCAGCCCGGGCCAAACAACAATGATGGCTGCAACCAAAAAACAGCCGGGTGTTGTGGCAGGTGCCTGTAGTCCCAGCTAGTTGGGAGGCTGAGGCAGGAGATTCACTTGAGCCCAGGAGTTGAAGGTTGCTATGAGCTGTGATGCCATAGCACTCTACCCAGGGGGACAGCTTAAGGCTCTGTCTCAAAAAAAAAGGTATACTTAACAAGCTAATAAAGCAGAATAGGGATCAGCTCTAAAGCTGGAGGCATCAAAATAAAAATCTAGATAAGGTTAGGAAGAACAGAGGATATTGGTGTTTAGCAAGGAAACAATAAATGCTTGTATGCCTTTTTTTTGCAGTTTTTGGCAGGGGCTGGGTTTGAACCCACCACCTCCGGCATATGGGGCCAGCGCCCTACTCCTTTGAGCCACAGGCGCTGCCCTATATGCTTTTATTTATGATGCTCCAGACATACTAGACTTTTTCCAGTTCATCAAACATACCAAATGCTTTTTCCTACCTCAAGGCTTTGGCGCATGCTGTTCCCCTTGCTTGAAACATTATTCTCTTCACTCCTCCATCCTATTACCCCCAATCTTATAAAGTCACCTGTATTGCATCATCACATACTTTACTTTTTCTTCAGCTCATTTTTAAGTTTTAAGTTATTTAATCTGTGTAATAAACTTTTTATGTCTAACTCCCCCACTGGGCTATAAACTTCATAATAGCAGGAACATAGTTTATTTTCTTCATAGCTGTATCCACAGTCCCACAGTTCCTGGGACATAGACGTCACTCAATAAATAATGTATGAATGAATGAATGGTGCTAATAAGGTTGACATTGAGTGAATCCTTACTGAGTCACCATAAAAATGCATGCCACTAGTCACAAGTCAAGGAAACAACATTTTAATAGGTTGGAATGACTTGTTACCTTTACTGGAATCCTAACTCAAAATTTATTAATCTATATTTAAAATATTTTATTTATCCTTCTACTAAAAAAACTACCCAATTATTTTCTACTAATATTTTAGAAGACTATTTTATAACTATAATTTTTATGTAATAGCATAAAACCGTAACAATCATACCTTCTTTAAACTGCAAATTTCAAATTCTTGCTTTTTATTTAAAGCTGAAAGTCTTTTGTTTAATTGTATTGCTTCCTGTACTGCAATATGAAAGATGTTTAGGATATTATATTCAATGTACATTTTAAAGAAAATTATCACTAACAGGAACAGGGAAAATAGTGCCACTACAATGTACATAATAATCATTTAATTTAAATAGTATTCATTAAACTGTTATTTACTATTATCAGTATCAGATAAGTTAAATTTATTCATAATTAAGTCCATTTACACATTCCCTATTAAGCATATAAGCTTAACTATGATAGCACATACCGTTTCGTTCTAACTTTTCATGATTCTCTTTTACTACTCCAAATTGACCTGTTATTGTGGCATAATATTTCTCCATTTCACTTAGTTGCTTATGATAATCTTCTTTAGCCAGAAGATGTAACTGGATCTTTTGTTCCTATTTTAAAGAATATGAAATGTTATACATATAACACACACATAAAAATGTATAAAAATATCTTGTGGTAAACAATTGTTATTAATAATATAACATCAATAAATGTCATGGAAAAGTACTCTGAGTATACCACAGGGAGGAAAACATGAGGAGATATTTCTATATCTATGTGAAACTGAAGCAAACTTTTTTTCCTGTAACAAAAGTCACTTCAGTTTATGTTTCCCATGTTTACAACTACTTTTTCAAAATCAACTGTTTATCAATCCAGCACTAAACAAAGTAGGGAGAAAATTAAAGCAATAAACTCTTGCTACTTAGGGAACTATATATTTTTCTCTAAATCACCTGAATAATCAAGACTATCTAAATCACTGCTTTGATTCTTTGTCCTTTCAATTTGCTAGCATAATTCCAATGTTCATTGTCAAAACTCAGGTAATTTATTGAAATTTTAACAAATATAGTACCTTCTCACTGAATTAGGAAATGAAATGACAATAGTATCTCCCAAGGACAGGGAGGCAATACAGTATAGTTAAAAGTCTACTAAAAACTAAGGACACAATTGGTAAAAATTGGACCCTACTTATAAGGCTTCACTGCTTTCAACTAAAGGAGCTACTTTAAGATACTTAGAAATATAACTTTAACTCTTAAAAAGAAATAGTCCTGGTACAGTGGCTCACGGCTGTAATCCCAGCACTCTCAGGAGTGGACTGCCTGAGCTCAGTAGTTAGTGAACAGCACGAGCAAGAGGCCTTGTCTCTAAAAATAGCTGGGCGTTGGGCGGCGCTTATGGCTCAAAGGAGTAGGGCGCTAGCCCCATATAACAGAGGTGGTGGTGGGTTCAAACCTGGCCCTGGCCAAAAACGGAAAAAAAAAAAAAAGCCAGGCATTGTCATGGGCACTTGTAGTCCCAGCTACTTGGGAGACTGAGGTGAGAGAATGGTTTGGGCTTAAGAGTTTGAGGTTGCTATGAACTATGATGCCATGATACTTTACCCAGGGTGACATAGTGAGACTGTCTCCAAAAAAAAAAAAAAAAATCAACCACACTTGTTAAAGATTTTTATTTTGACTTGACAATAGCAGAATCATTGACTAGTTTCACAATTTGCATTCATTTTTTTTTCCAACTGCTTCACATTCTAAGATAAGCAATACTAAACAAAGAACAGTGTAGGTTGCTAAATTGGCACTCAATGACTGTTTTCTGAATGAACTACTGTTGACTATATAGAAGTTCTAACACTGACAATATGTTAGATTTCACCTGACCAGCATCCATTTCCCTTACTAACAGTAACACAATTTACTTTATTGTAATACTTCTTCCTCATAGAACTAAAATTTAGGGACCCACTCTTCCTAATCAAGAGAACAGCATATTACTCAAAATAAACCAACTGATGTCTACTTTCCTGAAATTTGAATCCTAAGCAAAAAGACTATAAAACTGAAAAAGTTCAGAGTAATCCTGTCTAAACCTTGTTTAATGTTAATAAAGAACACATATTATAATTTAAGCTTTATCTAACTATATTATCTCAGCAAGTATGATGGTAGTCCTTTTTCCAAGTTACTTTTTAATGATTTTAAACAAAGTGATAATACCATTGGTAATGATCATGATATTCCTGTATCAGCTGAAAATTTTTCATGCGTTTCATTGGGCTTTTTTTTTTTGAGACAGAGTCTCACTTTGTCACCCTTCGTAGAATGACATGGCATCATAGCTCACAGCAACCTTCTCAAACTCCTGGGCTCAAGAGAGTCTCTGGCCTCAGCCTCCCAAGTAGCTGGGACTATAAGTGCCTGCCACAACGCCCAGCTATTTTCAGAGAGGTCTCTTTTTGGCTCAGGCTGGTCTTCAACCTGTGAGCTCAGGCAATCCACCAGCTTTGGCCTCCCAGAGTGAGCCACTGTGCCCAGCCTTCATTTGGCTTTTCAAATTCTACTTAGTTATTTGAATTAATGTGTAGCAATTATAAATGCAAACAAGTTGACAAATGCACTTAGCCTGGGAGAGCTTACACTTACCTGGGTAGTTACTATTATCAATAACTAAACAATGAATAATAAACCACATATTCTTTTCTTCTAAAATACCACCTAATTCCTAATCTAGAGAATTATATTATCTCTCAGAAGATGTGTAGAAATAAACATGATTTCACAGACAATTGGGCCAACAGCATATATTCAATTCAATTTATCACAAATTCAATTCATTTTAAATTTTTATATTTTAAATACAAAATTTTAAATTTTTTATTCAAATCTATACTAATATAGCCTTTATTCGAACATTGTCTACTACATATTTAACACATGATCCCACAAAAGCAAACCTTTCAGCTAAAGAGCAAATAAGTAGTCAATGTCTTCAAAGTTTAACAATCCTGTTAACTGAAAATGGAACAAAGATTAAAGAGATTTCATGCATAGTCTTTATGCATAGAACATTATACATATTAATTTGTAATAAATCTGTTCCAACATCCTTTGTTTGAGGCCAAAGTTGAATTAAGTGTTAACAAATGTGCTTTTTCAAAAAAATGAAGTTTCAGGCGGTGCCTGTGGCTCAGTGAGTATGAGGGTGGCGGGTTCAAACCTGGCCCGGCCAAACTGCAACAAAAAAAAATTAGCCGGGCCTTGCAGCAGGCACCTGTAGTCCCAGCTACTCAGGAGGGTGAGGCAAGAGAATCACCTAAGCCCAGCAGTTGGAGGTTGCTGCGAGCTGTGACACCATAGCACTCTACCGAGGGCAATAAAGTGAGACTGTTTCTAAAAAAAAAAATGAAGTTTCATTTTTTTGTTTGACATTCATTCTAATTTTCAGTCTATTCCATGGCTATGATAAATACTATTAAGACTTTCAAATCACATGGACACTGGGCTTATTATCCCTGTATGCCTATATGAACCTAGTTGGCTGCCCTAAGTTACTTTTAATATGAGATGAAGAGGTCAGTTGTCAAGTTTGCCACTAATTGCATGACTGTCAAAGAATACTTTACATTCTTTGGGAAGCAACAACAAAAAAGTATTGGCAATCACACCTGAGAGATGGAAGAACATATTACACAATGCAAGTAAACTGATGTTACTATTACTGTTACAATTTTAATATTATGTATTATATTTGAATAGTAAATAAAGATTATTTTATCGAGATGACTAAGCTATCATATCATTTTTGTTATTTTTACCTCCAGGAATTAATTCAAATTTTTTTCTCTTACACAATTTCACTACTAAATGCAAAGAGCCACAAGAATATAATGTCATGATTCACTTATTTCTAAACAAATGTGTACCTCATTTTAAATTAATCTATGAAAATCAAGTTCAAGGAAAAGCAGCTTATGCATACTCACATGTGTGTATATACTGATATGTATGTAGTCAAAAGTTTCCTTGAAGGCTTAAGGCATTTAAAATGAGAATAATTTTAAAATATTTACATATAAATTTTTTTTTTTAATAGTTGGAGATTTCTTTTTTATTGTTGTTGTAGTTGTCATTGTTGTTTAGTAGGCCCGGACCAGGTTTGAACCCTCCAGCCCTGGTGTATGTGGCTGGCACCCCAACCACTGAGCTACAGGCGCCAAGCCTATACATAACTTTTTAGAAATGTATTTACTAATAAAAGGCATAGGCTGGGAGCCTATAATTAAATGGTTAGAGCACTGGCCCCATGCACTAATAAAAGGAACAGCTGCATGTTTCTCTCTTTTCCTATTTACTTAGAAGACTAATTTGAAAACTTTTAGAGATAAAATTAACTTCCCTTAAAATAATCAGTTTATTATGAGTAAACTTTAAGGATAACAATCCAAAAATAAACTTCTTATATTCATTTCCAATTTTGCAATTTACCTTTTAATTTCTTCAATATGAACCCAAACTAAACCAATGGAGCTATAAAACTTGACTTTTTAAAAAACTTATGGCATCCTTCTTAAGATATTTCTACCTTTGTAGTCACAAATATAGTTAGAGCTCACCACCTTTAGCTCAGTGGTAGGGGCACCAGCCACATGCACCAGGATGGGCCGGCCCAGATCTGCCAAACAACAACTACAACAAAAAAATAGCTGGGCATTGGGGCAGGCACCTGTAGTCCCAGCTATTTGGGAAGCTGAGGTAAGAGAATTACTTAAGCCCAAAAGTTAGAAGTTGCTGTGAGGTGTGACATCACAGTACTCTATTGAGGGAGACATAGTGAGACTCTAATCTTAAAAAAAAAAAAAATTTAAATTATGCTGCTAACATATGTGTTTACAGGTATAGATAATATTTATAATCATGAAGCAGAGAAGTCTTTAGTCCAAACACATTCCTCTCTTTGTGGTCATTTCAAACCATTTCAAAACCTTCGACTTTGAAACTCCTTTAATGTACTAAAAAAAAAAAAAAAAAAAATCTTTCTTGTAAGTCTTTTCTTTAAAGGAAAATGATGTACAAAAAAAGAAACATGATTTATAAAGATGTTTGATAAGTTTGTATTTCCTTCATTAAACAGTCACCTATAAACGTACAACAGTCACTTATAAATTCAATTTTACAACACAATCATCTATATGTAGCAATCATTGAACTCAACAGGAAAAGATTTTTATCAATGAGCAAATCACAATTAGGTTATTTAAGATTCTAAAGTTTCTCATCATATTTTGTTGCTTTCTTATTATTGATAAGGATTGTGATTCTGATTTTTTTCAAGGAAGAGGCTGCAGTATTTTTGGGGATAGACAAATATTTTCATCTGTGATTGTGTTCATTTATCTAGGAAGATATTACCTCTGTAAGAAAATCAACTTATTCAATTCCCAGAAGACAGAAACTTACTAGTACTTAAGGGATCACCTATAAACTTTAAAAGCTTCATAATATTATTTTTTAAATTATATCTTTCAGGGATCTTAATTTTATTGCTCCCCAAAGTCTTGCCTGATACTAGTGGCCATCTTGTTTCCCCTTTTGCCCACAGAGAAAAATACTAGAATAATGTACTGCTTTGAATAAAATAAAATTGAATTACTGAATGTTGTGCAGAATTTTGAATAAAAAAGAGAACTGAATTATATAAGAAGAATTTAGGAAGAATAATGCAAGATGAATATATGTAAGAATGTTTAGAGAAAAAAATTAACTTTTAAATCAAAAATATAAATTTCTGTCAAAATAAGCACAAATTGAATTTGGAGGCTCGGCGCCTGTGGCTCAAGTGGCTAAGGTACCAGCCACATACACCTATGGTAGTGGGTTCAAATCTAGCCCGGGCCCACCAAACAACAATGACGGCTGCAACCAAAAAAAAAAAAAAAATAGCTGGGCATTGTGGTGGGTGCCTGTGGTCCCAGCTACTTGGGAGGCTGAGGTAGGACACTCATTTGAGCCCAGGAGTTGGAGGTTGCTGTGAGCCTCGATGCCACAGCACTCTACCCAGGGGGATAGCTTGAGGCTCTGTCTCCAAAAAAAATTGAATTTGGAACAAATGGAAGAGGAGGAGGGGAATCATGGCAGCTATGGTTTGCAGCGTTCTAGGGAGGAAAAAGTTGACAAGCTTGGTAAGGGCTTCTGTCTGTTTCACGCATCCTGCCACTCACTCAGTGCTGTGGAGCAGAGGTTGTTCACAGTATAAACAGCCTGTTGCGATGGAAAATCCTTATAAGGAGCCTCTTAAGAAATGTATCTTGTGTGGAAAACATGTAGATTATAAGAATGTACAGCTTTTGTCCTAGTTTATTTCTCCATTAACTGGATGCATTTATGGAAGACACATAACAGGTCTTTGTGGGAAGAAACAGAAAGAAATCACAAAAGCAATTAAAAGAGCTCAAATAATGGGGTTTTATGCCAATTACATATAAGGACCCTGCATATCTCAAAGACCCTAAAGTTTGCAACATCAAGTATCAGGAATAAATGACATGTTACCACCAATAAACTTATTTTACAGTAAAAAAAAAAAAAGCACAAATTATAATATTAAATGTTTTAATATATAAAACTATTTTAATGAAAAGTGATATAATGCTTTGACTTGTCAGAAAAAAATATTATGACTATAACTCAAATACCATTTTAATAGGTACAAAGGTTGTAAATTCACAATAAGAAAAAGCTCAGAAGTGACTAAAAACTAAGTTTTCCTAGTTTCCATGTTCTTTAAAATTATAAGCATTTGTTTGATGAAATTTTAAAGTGGAATAAAATAAAATGCATTTTATGTTGCCTTTGATCTATAACTTGTAGCCTTATCTCCCAGGTCAAAGGGTACATTATTCAATTTCACTATATTTTGTGTAAAACCATTGTAGCGTTGAAGATGACTTTCAGTACAAATGTCATGGTACTTAAAGCTAAAGTGGAATCTAGTTTTTCAGAGTCTTAATTAAAATCATAGTTTAAAATGGACAATATTATTTTTATTCTTTCCAGATGAATAGTAACAGAATTTTCACATCTTTTATTCAATCAAGCTTATCAATCTTTCTATGGCTTTTATTTTCTAACATACCAAAACAATTTCAAGAAGCAAAATACTGTATGTAATGTCATAGGAATGATGTCTCCTTTCTTATTTCTCATACACTGTATATATAAGCCTGACTCAAAAAATAATGTTACTTGCTTTACAGATTGCTCTAAAGAATAAAAAATGAATAGCATAAACCCACCCAAAAAGCCCTCTGAAGATTTAAGCAGACATAGGAGAATTTTTGCTCAATCAAAAACACAGAAAAAAAAACTTTCTAAATCAAGGAAGGCTAGAAGGTAAATATTCCACAAAATGTTATGCTATGAAAACAAAACTTTTAATACACTATAAAAGAGGAACGCACAATAAACACTTGTTGAATAAAGGAGCAATACCACATCCCAAGTGTACTACATAGTACTTTATCACAAGCATAGAACAATAAAGGTTGAATGCCATGTCCCAAATACCACTTCATATATTTCCATTTTTTCCAAATTTTTACATATTTGCATAAGTACCAAGAAAAGATATCATCAAGGGATTTTAAAGTTTGGTGTTTTTCTGTCTTTCTTGCTATGTTGCTCAGGCTGGTCTCTTAACTCCTAGCCTCAAGCAACCCTCCAACATCAGCCTCCCAAAGTGTTGAGATTACAGGCACAAGCCACCACACCCAGACATGGGTAGAATTTATTTTATAATATACACGTTAAGTATACCTTATCCGGAATGCTGGGCCAGAAGTGTCTCAGATTTGGGTTTTTTCCCCCTGGATTCTGGAATACTTGCTTTATACCGGTTTCAAATCAGAAAATTTGAAATGCAAAATATTCCAATGAGCATTTCCTTTGGGTGTCATGTTGGCACTCAAAAAGTTTCCAATTTTAGAGCATTTCGAATTCTGAATTCTTGAATTGGTGATGGTCAACCTGTATAAGCACTATATAATCTGGACGTAAGTTTGTGAAATAATTCATGCATGCAATATTTGAAATTGTTCAGTCAGGCCTTTAAAGGGGATAGCAACATTCAATTCAACTACTCCTTTTTAAATTATAAATATCACATTTATATTCACAGAAATGCTAAGTACTTTATGTTACTAATCCAAGTGGGGAAAATATACATTTTGTAATTGCCTTACCATTTCACTTACTTTCTTCTGTAAAGAATATTTAGAAACCTTGAAAAATGAGAGAGAAAATCTCATTAAAATTATTTATCTACAACAAATTCCTGCTTATATTAAAATTCCATGCTCTAAAACGTAGCATTCATTTTCCATATACCATTGATTTTTAGTGGCAATTTTTCAAAATTTTATTTATAATAATGTTCTTATAACAAAAACAATGTATGGGCTCGGAGCCTGTGTCTCAAGCTGCTAAGGCGCCAGCCACATACACCTGAGGTGGCAGGTTCGAATTTAGCCCAGAGCCGCCAAACAACAATGATGGCTGCAACCAAATACAGCCAGACATTGTGGCGGGTGCCTGTGGTAGAGGCAGGAGAATCTCTTGAGCCCAGAGTTGGAGGTTGCTGTGAGCTGTGATGCCATGACACTCTACCCAGGGTGACAGCTTGAGGCTCTGTCTCAAAAACAAAACAAACAAACAAACAAACAAAAAAACCAATGTATGTATATTTGTATATTTACTCAACACATATTTATGGCACCTACTATATTCTAAAGACTTTCCTAGACTCCTAGGATAGCAGTGAAGAAAACAAAGTCCTTGCCCTTAAGAAGTTTTCTTTCTAGTGGGGACGGGGGGTAGAATACTTACAAATGTAAGTAAAAAGTACTCGTAATATGTTAAGACAGCGATAACTGGCTTGGCGCCTGTGGCTCAATCAGCTAAGGCGTCAGCCACGTACACCTAAGGTGGTGGGTTCGAATCCCCAGCCTGGGCCCGCCAAACAACAATGATGGCTGCAACCAAAAAATGGCCAGGCATTGTGGCGGGCGCCGGTGGTCCCAGCTACTTGGGAGGCGGAGGCAGGAGACTCTCTTGAGCCCAGGAGTTGGAGGTTGCTATGAGTTGTGATGCCATGGCACTCTACTCAGGGGGATAGCTTGAGGCTCCGTCTCAAAAAAATAAAATAAAATAAAATAAATTCTGGCAAGGAAAGCTCAAGAAAAAGAGGTCAACTTCAAAAGCTGAGACTATGGCTCGACGCCTGTGGCTCAATCGGCTAAGGCGCCAGCCACGTACACCTAAGGTGGCGGGTTCGAATCCCCAGCCCGGGCCCGCCAAACAACAATGATGGCTGCAACCAAAAAATGGCCAGGCGTTGTGGCGGGCGCCTATGGTCCCA
>CAUYQV010050840.1:0-66746 GCA_963574575.1 Galagoides demidoff
TCCAACTCCTGGGCTCAAGCGAGTCTCCTGCCTCCGCCTCCCAAGTAGCTGGGACCACAGGTGCCCGCCACAATGCCCGGCCATTTTTTGGTTGCAGCCATCATTGTTGTTTGGCGGGCCTGGGCTGGGGATTTGAACCCGCCACCTTAGGTATACGTGGCTGGTGCCTTAGCCAATTGAGCCACAGGCGCCGAGCCACTTCCTCAATTTTAGGATTGAGACAATTCAGAAAATTAGGTGGTAAAATTAAAGATGCATTTTTTAAATGTAGCAATTTTTCTTCGGTAAAAGAATCACCCTTAATATTTTGACTCTAAATTTGACTTCTAAAGCCAAAAAAGAAACCCAAATCTGTCAAGTTCTGAACCTCAAAATCAATACCACTTTTTAATTATTGTTAATCCTTTCTGGAAAACAACCACTGGTGACCTTATTCTCTTTAAAATGTTTGGAGGAAGTAGCCACTAGTGGAAAATGTGGCTGAGTAGTCCACTGTTCATTATAAGGATACCAGATGTTTTCAAGATAGAAAGTCTGAAACCATTTTGGAAAAAAATACCAATAGACTTCCCTTTAGGCTGGTTAATTCTATTCTTCTAGCAATCGTTCTGAGCACAGAGTATTGATAGGCTGATTTATATGTTTACTCATCTATTCATTCATTTAATGAGCATTTATTGAGCATCTAAAATCATGCTGGACATTAGGCATATAAAGAACCAAATTTCCACTCCCAGGAATGCATAGTCGATTAGTGAAAGTGGTCACATAAATAATAACAACGAAATGATACTTCCTTTGTGTCCCTCTGTTTTTTTCATTAATAATGGCTGTAACAACATGAAATCGTCTAGTTTATTCATCTCTCCTACTAGAATTCAAGTGCTTTGAGGACAGGGATTTAGCACACTGTGGGCCCCTATGAGAATGAGTTGAATAAATAGAATACCATGGAGTAAAATGAGAGGTCCTTGTGAGAGAATCCAGGCCCCTTAAGTGATGAAGTTACCTGGGGCCCAAGGTGTTCCTGATCTTCTCTCTCGAAGCTTCTTCCTGCAGATGTGGCTGTCCTGGGTCTGCCACTTCTAACTCCACTCTCAGTTTTGTGCAGTTGGCAAAGCTGCCCCCGGTGAGCATCACAAGTGTGATGAGTTAGAAAGTTTGCTCCTCTTTCCCACTGGGACCCCTGAGCGCAAGAGTACATTGTGGTGGAGCTGGGGCCCTGAGCTTAGATTAGAGATCTCAGCTGTGTACACTCTTTTACTGAACAGCAAGCACATTATCAATCTCTCTGAACCTCAGACTCCTCTTGCATAAAACCGGGTGTTAATAGCTCTTTTCCTTGCAAAGTAGATGTTTGTGAAATGTTTGGCACTTCCTGTGCGATAGTTGAATCTGCACATGGATAACGAATGTTTAGAAATCATTATCCTCTTTTGTAAGACTTTAATTCTTTATAACTCATTCTTCCAACTGCTTGATGGAACCCAGACTTAGAATGTATGTTCTGTACGTTGCTATTGCCTGATATTGGTGAAGAGATTTGAAGCGCTTCTTTGACAGAAGGGGAAGTGGGCAGCATTCGTATGTCTGACCAGTAGACTCTGGAAGAGTGAGAAGAGGCCAGTCCCTAAGTCACAGGTTCATGAGACTGTGCCACTGTTTCTGCTATGAGTCATAAGTTGTCCTGCATCTGTGGCATCTCTGAATTTCCCACGCACCAAAGGCAATAAAAAAGAAAAGGATAATGAAATCTTTGGGGTCAATTTAGTGAAAATCTAAGAAAAATGTTGTATCATGGCAGTGGCAGGAAGCATTCTTTATGTCTTTGTTTGCTGTCTGGGCTGTAAAGCTAATCGTGATAGAAAGACATTGGAGGTTATTAATGAGAAAGATCAAGCTGAATGCTAACTGTAATTCTCTCCATTTGAGGCCATTAATTTAAACTAATTTGCTACAAAAGAACAATCTAAGCTGAAGATTTGCTGGACCTTGATCATTTTCTGCCAAGCTTCTTAAGTTCCTTTGTGGGCAGCAAAAGATGATTTTATTGACTTACTGTTTGCAAAGATTTGTTTCCAGAAAAGTCCTTGTTATAGTGTATCTTGCAACTTATAATTCAAGTACCATCATGCCTCACTTAATTATGGGAACATATTTGGAGAAATATGTCCTTAGGCAATGCTACTCTTGTGTGAACATCAGTGTAGTTACACAAACCTAGACGGTGTGACCTTATACACACTTCGGCTATGTGGTATAGCCTATTTCTCTAGTCTACAAGCCCATACAGCAAGTTAATATACCAAATACTGTAGGTCATTTTAACCCAATGGTAAGTATTTGTATATCTAATAATGTCTAAATTTTAAAATTTATTGTAAATATAAGGCATAGAATATAAAAAATGGAACACCTATGTAAAGTATTTACCATGAGCAGAGCTTGCAAGACTGGAGATTATTCTGCCTCAGTCAGTGAGTGAATGGCAACTGAAGATAAAGCCATAGGGCATCGTGTAGACCAGGGTAGACTTTATAAAATACTGTATGCTTTTGGCTACATTGAATTTATTTATAATTTTTTTCTTTCTTCAATAATAAATTAACCGTAGCTTACTGTAACTTTTTTATTTTATAAATGTTTGATTTTTAAAAACATTTTGACTCTTTTGTAATAGACTTTGTTTAAAACACAAAACGATGGTACAAATGCATAAAAATATTTTCTTTTTTTATACTCTTATTCTATAAGTACATTTCCTATTTTAAAACTTTGAGTTTTATTTAATCGTTCTAAATTTTGGGGTTAAAAACTAAGACACAAACACACACCTTAGACCAGCACTGGCCAGGGTCAGGATCATCAGAATCACTGTCCTCCACCCGCATATCTTGTCCCACTGAAAGGTCTACTAACTTACTGAAATTCTGTAGCTCCATTGCAATCTTATAGAGCCCCTATCTTATATGTGTTTCCTTGTTAGCCCAGACATCACCACACAGCACATACCTGTAATTTAGTTGTAAAAGTGAACATAAAACAACTCACATAGAGGTTTTTAAAGATGTGTTTGCTTCCAATGTCAAGAGATTATACCCTCTATAGTTGATATTCTTTTTGGTAAACATAAAATACACACTTCTTCTCATCTTTCCCTTCTTTAATATTACCTTTTTGGTAAGAAGTTAGCATTTGCATGAATCCTAGTTAGCAGGTGCCATCTATCTTCAGGAGAATTTATTCCCAAAGTAGGACCTCTGTACTCCATATCCCTTAATATGTTGATTGCAACCTACAATAAATTAAGGGATAAGACTTGGATTCAAGAAGCACATACTTCTCCCTCTTAATCCCTCTGTGATATCAAACAAGTTAGTTAAGCTCTCTGATCCTGAATTTTCTAGCAGAATTATTATCCAGATTAAATGTACAGCACACACAAGAAACTCAGCATGTTTAATACAGTGGGTGTAAAATGCCTGGCACAGTATTCCCAAGTGGCCTCTGTGACAAAGATTCCTGAACAAATGATTTATTAAGAAAGTAATCCCAGGCTCAGCGCCTGTGGCTCAATCGGCTAAGGCACCAGCCACATACACCTAAGGTGGTAAAGTGCTGTTTGGGGATCTCAGACTGGGCCCACCAAAACAACAATGATGGCTGCAACCAAAAAATGGCCGGGTGTTGTGGAGGGCACCTGTGATCCCAGCTACTTGGGAGGCGGAGGCAGGAGACTCGCTTGAGCCCAGGAGTTGGAGGTTGCTATGAGCTGTGATGCTATGGCACTCTATCCAGGGGGATAGCTTGAGGCTCCGTCTAAAAAAAAAAAAAAAAAGAAAGTAATCCCAGAAGAAAGGAGGAAAGGAATTGGGGAAATATGACTGGGAAGGGGGAGAATCAAACTAGGATATGATTTCAGTCAGAATCCCAGCCTCCAGTGATCTTGCAGAGAGAAACTCTCTTGTGCAAATTGGGCTTCAGATTTGTCATGATGTAAGGCAAGAGAACTGCGCCATCTCTCACCCTCAATTAATCAATCCGGATACAAGACATAGGGGACCACAAACTCTTAGACACTTCCTGCTCTCTGCCTCTGGGACGTAGGGGCTGCATCTGCAGAAAGGCCACCCTCACTCTTGAGGTGCCACAGATCCAGGCTGGTAGATAGTGTGGCAACAGGGGCACTCAGAACCAGTAATGCCCATAGTGGGAGTGCCCATGTTTCCTGATTTCTCAATGAATAGAATTTTCTTCTTTATTTTCCTTAACAGTTTCTACTTCTGACATGTAAACACATTAGCTACCCTTACTGAAGGCTCAAGGTCTGAGATTGCAACCTTTCCAGTGAGTAGGAATCACCACCAATGAGAATTCACTGGGCCCAAGGGGATATGAACATGAGTCCTCTTGTGTAACGAGGATCTCAGATTTTTTGTGTATTTCATGAAGGTTGCTGTGAATCCCAGAGTCATGTGTGAGGATGGTAGGATTAAAAAAAAATGTTTGTGAAGTTGTTTCTATAGATCACGGTGGTAATTCTGACAAGTCTATTTTTTTCACTTTACTGATTAGCAAGATGTCATATTCTAATCCTAAAATATTCTGGATACATATTAAAGTTAGTTTGGGCAATTGCAGGCAAGGGAGAGGATTTTACACATTGGAAAGCCGCAGTTCTGACAAATTCATCTCAGGCACCTGTTCTTCAGTGTTTTTAAGATAAGAACCAAAACCAGTTGGCAATTTAGATAAGAAATGAACCCTGGTACTCTCACACAAAATACTGCATCCCAGGAACTCTCTGCCAGCCCAGACTTGGGTCCATTAAAAGCAAACATAATTGAGAGACCAGGATAAGAGAAGGAAATTGCTTTGGACCTTTATTGGGTTGTCCTATTGATCATGCTGGATGGTAAAGTGCTGTTTGGGGATCTCACGTAGGCTTTCACCTTTAGATTCTGCAAACTGACAGGGAGAAAGACCTGTCCGGTAATCCACACCCTTGGAGACAGGATAGCTGCCCAGCAATGTAAGCTCCTGCAGGTGGAAACCAGTTCTGAAAGCAGCACATTACCTACCTCCAAGATCTGTCACTCAGGCAAAAAGAAATATTTTCTCAAGCTGTGTTTACTGGGCTGAGTTTTAGGAAGTGACATTTACTTTTAATTCATTCAGAAACTCTCTTCCCTGGCTTGTAATCTCCACAAACACTTAGGATAACAGATGGAACCTAAGCGATGCCTTGAAAATTAATTGAGCCCCTCTGCTGGTAACCATCAGAGGGAAACCATCACTTCAACGGAAGGTTTCTCAGTTTGTCCCCAGCCAGCTAGAGCTCAACTTTGAGAAACGTCACAGGCTGTCATGCTTGGGAAGACCTGGGAAGGGACAGAGGTGCCCTGATTTTAGGGTCTTAGAGATCTTGGCTGAAGGTAAAGACCATTCTAATCTCGTTCACTCTAAATTTGAAAGGAAAAACAGAATGGGAACAGCATATGGAGCCAGAGAGAACATTCCCAACAGCTTGTGTTATTAAAGAGGCAAACTGCATCCTTCCGTACAGCTAAAGCCTCCGGGCTGATTTGTTTTTAATACTGATCTGTAAACAAATACAAATGATTCTCTCCATAAAGCTTCAGGGTTCTATGTAATTCACGTTGGTTTTGTTCTACGCCAGCGTGCTGGGGTTTAGGGGAAAGGAAGTCTTCCACAAGTGTGAATAGAATCCTAATGATGAGATGTAAAAAATTTCTCTCCTTCCTTCCCTGCCAACTGGTTAGGTTTTTACAATTAAAACAGATTTCTCAATGTCTCTCTTTTTGTCTTTTTGCAGCATCCCGTTTTCGCAAATATTTAAAATATTAATTCCTTGGAAAACCAAGTGGAATTATATTTGTTTATTATGTAATTATGTGTATATAATACTTGCAAAGTCCTTTTTAACATAAATTCACTAGCTTTTGCCAGAGGCCATACATGGTTTTCTTCAGGACCTGCCCAATAAGTACAAATTAATATTTTCCATGGGAAGTGGTTTCCATATAAGCAGAATGCCTGCTTATTGCTATAATTTGCTCAAGCAAGAATTTTCCAACACTAATATAAAAACCCATAGTGGCCCAATATTTAAATCAAATGATATTTGTTTTAAAATTCTTCTTTTTGTAGAAGAAGTCAAGATAGAATGTCTATAATGATGACCTCAATAATATTTTCATTACATTTTTATTAGATAGCTACCCTACCTATCTATGTATTCCATGCTAATATCTTTGGGCTTCTCTATGGTCTATGCCAATACATGTATACTTTTTTCTCTCTCCGATTCTATTCTTGTTTGAGAGAATCAGCTATAAAGTCAAGGAAGAAATCTAAAAGTCAAGTGAGGAAATAGCATCAAGAGAACCTATGTCCATCGTCTGGGTTGAGATGAGTAGACCAATGGATATTTGGTAAAGGTTTCCTTTTGTCCCTAAAGGGCTCAGTTCTCAATGAGCACAGCTCTGCTTGACTTTTGAAGAGTTTACTTATTCATGATGGTCAAACACTAAACCTGATAACTATGCCTTGTGAGGGAAACACCCACAGGAAACTTCCTACTCTTCCATTGACGGTCATTGTAAAATTTATCTAGAATAAGCAAGTTTTGTGCTTGTCACATGGCAATCAGAGACACACTCAGAGAGAGAGAGAAAGAGATGAGTTCTTTCTTATATGGAATGCATCAAAGCCTACTTGTAGAAATGTCCAATAGTTGAAATATGTTTTATTTATTATTATTATTATTAGAATACTTCTTCAAAGGAAAGACTCCTAAATGTTCAACAGATAAAACAGGTAAACATAGAGTTTCTCTGGATCACAGAAGAGAGAGTGTGGGGAGCTTCTTTCCTTTAATCCTCACCTAATACAAAGTCTCTAAATAGCATCATCAGTTGTGGGCTGTTATTCAATTTCTGCTTAGAAACACCTCGTGTTGCTAGAAGCTCATTGCTTCACAAGTGAGCCTGTTCCATCTTTTCCCAAGTCTAAGACAGTTCTATAGGTTTCTGAACTCTCATTAATTACAAGGCACCAGTCCAGGAGACATTTTCAGTTCAAATGGGATCAGAAATAATGTTAGACTGTTTATTCATGTTCAGCTCAGAAAACCTACTGACAGTTCAAGCAGGAGGCAGTGATTGTCTTTTTTAGGATCTTGTGGGCTCCCTAAAAAAAAGCTTGTAGAGATTTCCATGGGGAGTTTATCCAGAGAAATTCCTTCCTGAATGACACCAAGCATGCCAGACTCCACCTCCACCTGATGGTGAATCATAAGTCTTTTGAAAGTCTCGATGTTTGAGGGGTTATAATGAAAATACCAGTCACAGACCTTTCCCAAGCAAACCTATGCAGAAAGGTTGAGTGTGCAAAAGGAAAGTACATTCAAAAAGCAACCTTTATGCATCCTCCAGTCTGCAGACAACACCTCTACTGAGTGTTGACTCTTCTCAGTCTCTAACTCAAACACAACACAAAACATTCCATATCAAATAGAAGCCACCAGATTTGCTCACATAAGAAAGGAATAAAAAAGTTTTTCCCTCCTTTGTTTCTTTGAGGAGCTATGTGCAAAGGAGCTCCAAAGTTTCCAGGAAGCCGCAGAGATGGAAAACATAAGCAATGTTTGGAAATGTTCAGCCATGTTTTGACCCAAAGGCCTTAGAGTCTATCCTCTGAGGGCAACACTGAGAACGTTCAGTGGCTTTTCTGCCTGTTTATGTAAATAAATTTGTTGGAACACAGCCATCCTCAGTCATTTATGTATCATCTTTTTCAAATTTACTGTTACAATGGCAGCACTGAGTGATGGCAGCAGACACCTTACAGCCCCTGATACCTAAAATATTTTCTATCTAACTGCCACGTTCTACAAAGAATTTGCTTTAGAAGTAGTCATAGAGAGAATTCAGCATAAAACAAAGGGCTAGAGCTATAGATTTGGCCAGAGGGAACAGACTACAAATAACTCAGGTTTGTATGAAGTTAGCATTCAATGAATTCTAAAGATTGTGTAGCCTAAGGCGTTCCATTTTCCATTTGAGGAAACTGAAGCCATGAGCAGGCTGCAGAGGACCTCACAGCCAGGGCGCAAGGAAACTGTGCAGAGAAGAGCAGCCTTCCTTGCATGTGATAGAGCTCAGAGGCACCTTTGTATCCTTTAGATCAAAACGTACTCAGATATTTGAATTTCAGAGGATATAACTATATAACAGTCTTGTCTTCTCTTTTTATTCTGTTGTGAGGAGCAGAATGCACAGCAGAAAGACAAAAACGTCACAATCAATAGAAGCGATAGAACAGTAGAAAATGATTCTAGGTTTTGCCACCTAGATCAGTAAATTATTTAAATCTCCCTAAACTTCAATTTATCATGTGCAAAATGGGTATAGTAATAGAAGCTACTATTTCTAAGGATTAAGTCATCGTAAATGGAAGATGCATGGCTGAGGGAAGATTGGATACATCTTGATTAAAACTTAAAGTAAGTGTCTTGGTTAAGGCCTGTTGGACTCTCAGGCAAGCATGAAGGTGCAAGAAGTTTAGGGAGTGCTTCCCAGGCTGGGTGAAGCAGAAATGGGGGGTGGGAAGAGAGGAGTGTGAGGCACAATCTCATGCAGGACCCTGTGGACCCTGCCTCTGAATTGGACAAGTTCTGTCTCCTTTTAGATGAGAGTTGCTCCTATGCCTTGCCCTCCTTGGCAGGCATTCCTGTACCCAGGGAAAGAGCCAAGGGCAGCTGGACCTTTGAGCAGGACTATTGTAGATGACTCCTGAGGAAGGTCAAGGGAATAAGGTTGACAAACAAATAATGCCAAATTTCCTTTTATCCTAGTTCGCTGATACGAATTCTAATTCACAGGTATTTTAATCCAGGAGCAATCATTGCCTCTACACTTTGTTGAGCATCTGAAAACGCTTTTACATCAAAGTCTGGTAATTTAGGGTTATTATTAGCGTCATTACAAGTAATAATGATAGAAGCAGCCTACAGAAGTACTGAAATTTTTTAGTTAGACAAAACATTTTTGAAGTCAGTGAGCTTCTGTATGGTTTGACTAAAAGCGCGACACAGACTAGTAAATGTCTTAAAGAGAAAAGTAAGTCTCCAAATGAATTATTAAAAAAAATAAATAAATGCTTCAGGTATTGCTTCCATGTAAAGAACACAATATTGAGTGTTTGTCTAGTCAGAGAAGTTATGTGAATTGCTTCAGGCACTACCCCAAGGTGGGAAATATTTTTAGACCTTCTTCTAGCCTCCAAGTTCTATAAGGGGCAGCCCCAATTCTGGAAATCATCAACCTCAATTTTAGCTCAGCTCATTGTGACTACTTAGAAAAATTCTCTGGGCGTACTTCATTCTTCTGGTCCCTAGGTTTATTAGTTCTGTTTTGTGTTTGCCTGCACCAAAACTTAAGTAAATATTCCAGAGCAGGTATACGGCTAGGAACTTAGGATAAAATTTTGTTACCAAAAGCATTTAAAATATTCCCTGAAATCCACATAAAGGTCCTCAGAATTTGTTTGAATCCTATTTTCAGAAGAAATCCTATTTTCTATGAAAATACAGAAAGAGAACAAATTCACACTTTTTCATCAGAGAAGCTACTGGTTAAAAAACAAATCTTACGTCTAAGTAAAAGGAATATACAGACGGTCATGGATCAACTTATGATGGTTTCACTTATGGTTTTCCAAGTTTGTGATGATAGGAATGCAATACACATTCAGTAGAAACTATACTTCAGGTACCTGTACAATCATTCTGTTTTTAACTTTCAGTACAGTATTCACTGAGTGACATGAGCTATTCAACATTTTAATATAAAATAGGCTTTGTTACATGCTAATGTGTTGTGAGTGTGTTTAAGGTGAGGTAGGCTGAGCTAGGATGTGTAGTAGGATAGTTGTGTTATTGGATGCATTTTCAACGTAAAATATTTTCTACTTTCAATGAGCTTATTGGGAGGTAACCTCATCTTAAATGCAGGAGCGTCTGATACTGTGTGTGAGCCTTTGTTGTTCTATGTCCCTGGCCACCTTGCCTGATTAGAGAAAGTCACCAAGTTTTGATTACAGTGTGAGTCTCAATTTATCTTTGATTCTGCAAATCCTTTTAGAGAGGTGTTGATGAGTGCAAGTGTTCTCACACTTTTAGATTCATCATTGCAGCCTGGCAATGTTCCTTATAACCCTCACCTTCACTAGCCTTCGGAAATTAAAAAAAAAAAAAAGAAAGAAAAGAAAAGAAATTTATGTTGCTTTTGAACTATGACAAAAAAATATAATTCTGTGATTAACTTGTGTTGTTCCATATAAGAACACAGGCATAGTCACTATGGTAATACTTTTGCCGTATAGAGCTATCAGCAGTTCATTAGCTAATTTAGAAAGCCTGGGTTCTTCCAAACCAGCGGTTCTCAACCTGTGGTTCGTGACCCCTTTGTAATAATGAAAATACATCGCAGCAGCATTAGGAAGGTTGAGCACCACTGTTCCAAACTATACTCGTTGGAATGAATTCTCACCACAAAGGATTTCTGTCCTCTCTAACTCCCCCATGGTGGAGGTTTCTCATTTCAGCCCACCATACTTTGTTCTGCATTTATTGCATTGTTTTGAGTTGGTTGGTTTCCATACCATTTTTCCTTACTGGATTTTGAACTTGTATGTTTTAGGGATTCTTTTTTTTATCCCCAGAATCTAGCAATTACATAACACCTATTAGAAGATATTCAGTATTTTGCTAAATAGACTATGCTAGGTAGAAAGGAAGGAAGAGAGGGAAGGAGGGGAGAGGTACCTCCAACCATCTCACTAACTGTTTCAATCCTGTTGACTTTCACTTCTCTATTACCATATACTTGGAGTATGAAAATGTCCCTTCATGGGGGCCCCATGGGACAATGGAATAAAGGAAGCATATTGAATACCAGAGGAATATACCGAGGCCAGATTACATGAGGATTTGTGGGCAATTTTCAGGACTTCAAGTGAGTGAACAGCAAGGACTTTTGCATAGAGAAGTGACATGATCTGACTTCTATTTTAAAAGATTTACTCTACGTCTTTGAAAATAGACTTCAATTTGGTGTGGGAAAGCATAGAGGCAAGTGACTTGTTAGGAAGCTATTTTAGGAATTCTAGCTGGAGAATACAGCATCTCTGAGCAGGACAGTAGCAACAGAGGTGAAAGTGAGAGATAGTGGGATTCTGGATGTTGGGATTCTGAAAGTGGAGACAACGTAGTTCCTATTAGAGGATTTCAGTGCTATTGGCCTGAATAACTGGCAGGATTGTGTTTTCATTAACTGAGGTAAGGAAACTACAGGTAGAAGTGGTTAACAGGAAGGTCAAGAATTAATTCATTTTAGGACACATTAATTGTGAGATGTCTACTATACATTCACATGGAGATGTTGAGTAGATAATAAGTTATGAGTCTGGCGTTTGAGAGGTTCAGGCTGGAAATATAAATTGTGAGTTGTCAACATTTCCAAGTTATTTAAAGCCAGGAGGTGGGATGAGATCAAAAAGAGTAAGTGCAAAGAAATAAGAAGAGAAATGAGCCTTGAGCTACTCCAGCAAAATTAGAAGAGTCCTTTCCCTCTTGAGTTAAAGTTTTCTCCACTTCTGCTCTTCAAAGGAGAATCTAGATGGTTGCAATTAAAAGAAAAGAGCAGTGCAAGAAGTCTCATTCAGCACTGGGATAATTTGGTGCCAAATTTAAGAAGATTATATCTCAAAATGATACACCTAAAATAAGATTATCGCTGTCAGAGAAGAGCGTGTAACGATGCCTGTTGGGAAAAGCACCAAGCCACTGTCAAAAGCAACTTTGAATAAATGTGACTGCATCAAACACGAGCATCTATAAAAGTCTATCCTCCAGCTTAATACTCTCTAATAAAAACAGGTCTTTGGCATTTTAGCCCCATTACTAGAATGTATCTCAGTGCCTCAATTACTGCCCACAAATCAATGACTGCTCTATATGGCAGCTTCCTCTTGCTGCCATCACAAATTATCTCCAACTTAGCAGCTGCAACAAAACAAATTTATTGTTTTATATCACACTTCTGAGCATCGGGAATCAGAAATGGATTTCAAAGGGCTAAAACCAAAGTATCACCAGGGCTGCCCTCTTTTCCGGTCACTCTAAGGGAGAATCTATTTCCTTACTTTTGCCTAGCTTCTAGCAACAACCTCTATTCCTAGGGTGAGGAACCCCCTGTTTTCAAAGCCAATAGTCACATAACTTTAACATCTGCTTCTCTGATTCTCACTATCCTGCCTCCCTCTTTTCTTCTTAAAGATGCTTTGCAGTCAAGCCCCCCAGAACAATCAAGAATAATCTACCCACCTAAAGAAACTCATGGTGGTTTACTAGAGCTGCCATAACAAAGTCTCACAGACTAGGTGGCTTAAATGACAGAAATTAATTTTCTCACTGTTCTTTTTTTTAAAGGCTCCTTGAATAATTTATATATTTCAGTGTTTTAAGAAAAAGTAGAAAGTAACTGACTGTATTAAATGTGCATCCCCATCATTTTTTTTTTTTATTATTGGGGATTCATTGAGGGTACAAAGAACTAGGATGTGTTGATTGCATTTGTTAGGTAAAGTTCCTCTGATAATTGTGTCCCTCTCCCAAAAGGTATGTCATAAACCATGACCCCCCCTACCCTATGGCTGCTCTCCCCTTCCCCCACTCCCCACCTGGTACTAGGTCATTAATTATCCTCATGTCAGAATTGAGTACATGGGATTCTTGCTTCTCCACTCTTGTGATGCTTTACTAACAGTGCTTAAGGCTAGAAGTCCAAGATCAAGGTGTTGGTTTGTTCTGAGGCCTCTCTCATTGTCTCGAAGATGGGCATCTTCTCCATATCTCCACGTGATCATCTATCTGAGTGTGTTGGAGTCCTAATCCCCTCTACTAACAAGGATATGAGTCAGACTGAATTAGGACCCAGGCATATGACCTCATTTAATCTTAATTACCTTTAAAGGCCTAACTCTAGTAGTCTTCTTGAGCACTAAGACTTCAACATACTTGTATATTTGAGGGAACACAATTCAGTACCCTCCCCTTCAACTTAATCATATATGCAAAGCATTCTTTTGAGGTTTCAG
Source organism: Galagoides demidoff (assembly GCA_963574575.1). Lineage (NCBI taxonomy): Eukaryota > Metazoa > Chordata > Mammalia > Primates > Galagidae > Galagoides > Galagoides demidoff. The sequence continues at coordinate 13,183 of CAUYQV010050840.1, forward strand.
GGATCAGGATGCAGACATTTGGCAGGAACCATTATTTTCCCTACCCCAACTCCCAGATTTAGACTTTCCACATATCTCCCTCTTCTGAGCAGCAGGCTCATATATATAAGTGCTGATTTATTTTTCCACTTTCGATGTCGAAAAGATACCTCCCATATAATATATATGATCTTAAATTCATACGTTTAATCCTGAATCAGGTCTTTTCCATCATCAGACCACCACTTATTAATTTTTTAATAAATATATCCAGCATGATCTTAGTTGTATAGGTCAGAAACACAGGTCCATCTCTAATGCCCACCTTTTTCTTACCCCCATATCTAATCTAATGCCAAGTGCTATTGATTTAATCCAGGGAAAGCCAACTTTTTCTTAAAGCACCAGATAATATTTGATATTTTGATGGCCAACCAGTTGGTCCCAAATACTCTGCTCTGCTGATATAACCACAGATGCATGTCATGTATAATAGGTGTGGCTATGTTTCAGCAAAGCATCGCTTATAAAGACAACCCACAAATCATACTTTGTTGACCGCTAATTTAACCTTTCCAATTGATTTCCTTCAGTTTATCTCCATCAACAACACCTTAGTCTAAGTGATCATCACCTCTATCTCAAACTTTTTAAAGAGCTCTTAGGAAACTAGTCTATCCACATCCACTATTGAAATTCTCCAATATATTCTTCTCAGAACAGTCAGAATAATCTTTTAAAAAATGCAAATCTGATGAAGTCATTTTCTGGCTTGAAATCTTCAAAAATGCCCTTATAATAAAGACAAAATCCTCAATGGGACCCACAAGTCTTCGAGTTATCTCATTCTTGCCTGCATCTCCTGCTTCTGCCAAACTGATTGTGTTCAGTGTCCCAGGCACACTTTCTGTGACTGGCCATGCACCTTCTTGTCACAGGACATTTACACACGCTGTTCCATCTGCTCAGGCTGCCTTTCCCATCATTTGACCCAACTGATAATTAGTCACTGTCCCTGAAGAAAAAAGAAGGGTGTACACTAATGAGATTCTGAAAAGAAATTAATAGAGTGGTTACAATGGTCCTTTAATCCCAAGGCACCTAGATGCTAATAAGACCTAGCAGGAGCTAGAGTCATGGAGAAAGGGTTACATCACAGGAGCTGAAGCTATAGGGAATGGGGATGAGCAGAGATACACGGAGAACTAGAAAGGCACCGTTGGCAGAAAGTAGATGAAGAAATAGGTAGACATTGCTCTTCTCCCCTGTTCTAATGCTGGTACCTCCCATTGGTCAAATCTGACCAGAGACTAAGAAGCAAGGGATCCTGAGAGGTCAGGTTGCCTCAGTATAGGCTCTCCTAGCAACATTTTGCTTTGTTACATTCTTCATGATTATAATTTGTTTTTATTTACGGAACTATTAGACTAATGTTTCTCTCTTTCTCTTAGAATCCACACTCCATGATGTCATAGACTATGCCAGTTTTGCTTACAACTATATCACTAAATCTTACCTTAGGTGTGGCATATTGAAAGACCCCAACAAATAATTATTAAGTGATTGAAGAAAAATAATCAATGAGTGAATCTTCTTCAGTTCTCTCCCTCTGTCTCTTAGTTGTTGTTATGCACCACAATGGTATCCAGTTGACTTATGGCAACAGTTTTGACTCTGCCTCTCTAAGTTCCTTGCTGAACATTTGAAATAAGAACGTAGTTTGGGTCTAACTTCTGACTGCTTTGACAACTGGGCCATTCTAGGACAAGATTTCTAACCCCTCCAGCTCTTCCATTACTACTCAGCTCCTAATCTCTGACCACCTAAGCAGGTACTGGAGATACACCTACCTTTTCTCTTCTCCCTCCCCTATATCACCTGTATGGGAGTCAGACAAACCCTGTATGATGATTAATAAATGGTGATACTTGGTAGCAGTTTAGACGATGGGGACTATCTGACTTTAACACATTTAATTCTCATACTTTTATTTTCTTAGGAAATAGTTCAGATTCTTAACTCAAAGTAAAAAGCTCCTCTGGCTTCCCAGGTAGACCTCTTCTCAGACTCAATGTCCTCTTGTCTCACATCTTCAGTCTATTTTAAGATAGATCAATAATATCCACAGATTTAAACATATAAACATCACACAAAAGACTTATCACTTTTCTTTGTCCTTTTAAAATTGGTAAAGAAAAAAATGAAGGAAAATTCTATAAAGGCTTGGGCACTTTAAGAAAATAACATTCTTACCCGATCCAAAAATATATTTTCTAAGATCTGAGATAGAATTATTTTTTCATCAAGATAAAGTCAATAACAATAGAATCTGTTGCAATACCCAGAAAGTGCAGCCCTGTATTAAGTATCTTGACATTCACGAAATGTCAGCCGGTAAGGTTGGAATTTTGAAGAGACCATTAAAGAAAACTTTCTACTCAGCCTAAGTATAGCCAATTAGTGCACATAATAATAGACGTATTGTTGGATATGTGTTTAACGATGACTTTAGGAAAGGTAACAACACATAGAGGTTAATTTGGAGATACAGACATATGAAAATGTAAGCTTTAAAAAAAGCTCTGCTATCTTGCAGGCTTAATCAAGATATTTTGGTTGCTGGAGAACAACTATAAATACTATTTAAGGTATTTCCAAAGAATTTCCAAGAATAGAATGACTTAACAAAACATGGTGCTAACTACAATTCCATTTCACTGATGGTTTGGAAGGAACCTCAGAGTCACACCTGACTTCCATATCAACCTCATAAACACTAATCACCTTGAACTAGGGAATATATTAAAGAGAAAACTCCGGTTGGTAAGAGTGATGGCTAACCCTGACCGATATAAAACACTCATTGTACTAGGTAACAACATTGTAAGGGAAAAAGCATTAATTTACGTGGTTTCAAACCACTTCAATTGTATCATTTTATCAGAAAAATTTATGAATTAAATTTTATCAGTAAAACAAATGAATTAAGATTGGGCAGCAGAAACCATGATATAAAATCATTTATTGGCTAGCTCACAGAATAACTATGTTTAACTACGGAGTTGCCAGGCTACTTTACGAAGCAGTGTTTGTTCCCACCCTCAGTATAAAGGTTTCAATTTCTCCATATCCTCACGGGTACTTATTCTGTGTCTTTTTTATTATAACCATCCTGGTAGAGATGAGGTGCTATCTCACTGGGATCTTTTGATTTGCATTTTCTTAACAGCTTACATATATTAAGCATCCTTTCAGATGCTTATTGGTCCTTTGTATTTTTTTTAAGAAATGTCTGTTCATTTCCTTCCTTTATTTCTAAGTTGAGATATGTCTCTTGCAATTATTGAGTTATAGGAATTCTTTGCATGTTCTGAATACAAATCCTTGAACAGATACATGATTTACAACAATTTTCTCCCACTCTGTGGATTGTCTTTTCAATTTCTATTAGTGAATTTTCTTTTCTTTTCATGTATACATTAATGTATTTATGGGGTACAATGTACTGATTTTTAATACAATTTGGAATGCTTACATCAAACTAGTGAATATAGCCTTCACCTCATTTACTTAATGATTGTGTTAAGACATTTATATTCTATGCCTAATAGATTTGACATGTACCTTTGCAATATGCACTGAACGGAAGTAAAAGTTGGAATTAAAAATTCAAGGAGTCATCCAAAAGTTGTCACACCTATTAATGAATTTTAAATTTTTGTTATACTTTTTGATTCAACTAGATGCTTAAATTAAAATTCCATTTTTTAATAATTTCCATATTTCTGTATTTGATGAAACTTTGTCATCAACGCTTTCTTTGTTCCTATAAGCCTGATTTCTTTAGGTCTTTGAACACATTTTCGTTTGTATAATAGCTACTAGCTAATGTCTTAACCATTGCTTTATTGTCTTTCCGAGGCCGTTCATTTTCTCATTCACACTTTAGAGAATTATTCTGGGATAAGAAATTATGGGATAACAGTATATTAAACATTAAATAATGGAAAGGATCATTTGGACCCAATAATTTTTTAAGGAAAAATTAAACTCTTGGCCAGGAACAGTGGCTCATGCCTGTAATCCTAGCACAGAGGCCTATGCAGGTAGATTGCTTAAGCTTGGGAGTTTGAGGCCAACCTGAGCAAAGATGAGACCCTGTCTCTACTAAAAATAGGAAAAAAGCTAGCCTGGCACTGTGGCAGGTGCCTATAGTCCTAGTTACTTGGAAGGCTGAGGCAGAAGGATCACTGGAACCCAGGAATTTGAGGTTACATCATGGCACTCTATTTAGGGTTACAGAGTGAGACTTGGTCTCAAGAAAAAAAAAAAAAAGAAACACAGAGAGAGAGAAAGAAAGAAGAAAAGATCAAACTTCAGAACCCATTGACAATAACATTAATAGGATTATATTTTGAATTTTGCTAGTTACATTGTTGCAAGTGTGCTATTTCTGCCATGCATCACAAAAAAAAGAAATAAAATTTTCTTACTTAAATAATCTACTTCGAGGTTTAAGTTCCTATGTGTTGTCATCTCATGGTGAGGGATACTAAAGTCAGTGCAAATAGACCACCTTGTATATAGTCAAAATTATCTTGAAAATAATAATGAATTAACTTCCCACCCACCCCTACATAATACGGTTTTGCACCAACAGACCTCGTTTAATAGCATCACATGAAGGGTTTGGATTGTGTCCAGGGAGTTACACGATGTGAAAAAATGGATTTGGGCTTATTTTTAGGAGGCTTGTGCAGGTTGAATGTTCACTGGCTGTGTGCACCTGTGACATAATTCTCTTCTTGACAGAGATGTGTAAGGAAATGTAGCGAGATTAAGAAAATGGAAACACCAATTGAAGTTAATTTAAGCAGCTTCTATATACAATTCTGTGCCCCATACCGTCCGTTTTGATCAACACTGAACTGATATAATAGGGTGGTCCCAAAAGATAATAATGGAGCCAAAAAATTCCTGTCACCCAGACCACCCGGGTCTGGGCAAGTGCGCTCTGTGTGATGTTTGCACAATAGATTCACCTAAGATGCATTTCTCAGAATGTCTCCCTGTCCTTAGCAACACATGGCTGTCGTTAAAAGGCTTGGCAGGTGTTTTCTGTAGAGATTCTCATCCTTTCTTTCTTTCTTTCTTTTTTTTCTTCCAGTGAAATTTTCCTTCTTGACAGACTCAGATACTTTAGTCTTCAGGAAGAAAAGCTGGAGATTCTTCTTCCAGCTCCTCTTTGGCTTTGCTACTTAATCATTCCAGTCACTTTCCTCATTTTTAAATTGACTCTATTCACTCAATACTTTCACAGCCATCTGGAGGAGTGAATCGTGGTAATAGTTTTCATTTCCCTTCTAGTCTGGGTAATGAAAAAATTGCAAAGTTTGAAAAGGGCTTTATTTTCTCAAATACCAGATTACTGAAGTCATATTTAAAAGAAAAAGAAAAAGCAGGCTCATCTATCTGAAGGATGGTGACAAACCCAGCACCAAGAGGAAAACTTCTCTGGGTCCTTTCGGGGTGGGTAGATCAGGAATAATTTGCTACCTTAGGGTGAAAAGGGTGCTTATCTGTCTGCAGACAGAAGAGGGAGTGTCATCCCGAGCAGCCTGTGTTTAAAATTGATTGTACATGTTCATAAATATGCTTGGCACACATCTCTGTTTGTTACTTTGTGAATTAACTTTTCTCGGTGACAGGAGGCACAGTCTTGATGACTGTAGGGGAAACTAGTGGCCACTGGGTGAATGTGAGCATTCTGAGGAGACAGAACTCTAAAGGCACCCGGGTCTCCCTCAGGTAATGTAGAGAAAATTATAGACAATGTGTTATTTCAGAAGTGGTCAAGGAAATAGAAGCAGCACATCTGGGCCTGTTGTCTGAACTTGAATTTTGACAACTTAAAAGTCTCTAAGTTCATAATACGTGTTATTCCTCAATGATAGGCCCATATGCTGGGGATGTAAGTGGAAAACTGCAGAAGATTGCTCTATTTAAAGGCATTTCTATCTTAGTTTTTAAAAATACTCTATGGAAAATAGCACACAACGTTAGGCCAAATGTACCTCTTAGTTATCAATATCTAAATACTAATATATGTAGTTTATATCAATAAGCCAGCCTCAGAATCTTAAAGCTGCCATATCATCAACATGAAGTTGTGTATCAGATAGGTTATCACATAATTGTACTTCATATGACTGTGAGACATTAGAGCCCTTCCACACAAATGGATCTTTAAAAAAATTCATGGTCAATGATTCTAGTAAAAGGGAGGGGGATTGTGCTGAAATATACTATAATGACTGCCATATATGTACCATATATACATATATACATATACCCCACACACACATATTTATATAGTTGTATTTAATTGGAACAAAATTATGTGGTAGATCTTAGCCCCCATTTTACAGATGAAGACTCAGAAAAGTCAAGTGACTCACTCAAAGTCATTTGGCTAGTGCTATGAGCTGAATTGTGTCCTCCAAAAGTCACAAGCTGAAGTCCATACTCCCAGAACTTTTGATGTAGACTTACCATTTGATCCTATTATCCCATTACTAGGTATTTACCCAAAAGAAAAAAAAGAAAGACATTTTAGCATAAAGTCACTTGCACACGAATGTTCACCACAGCGCAATTCACAATTGCAAAAATGTAGAAACAACCCAAATGCCTTTCAACACATGAATGGATTAATAAACTGTGGTATGGGTATACCATGGGATACTATTCAACTATTAAAAAAGACAATGAAGACTTGGATCTTTTGTATCAACCTGGATGGAATTGGAGATCATTCTCCTAAGTCAAGTATTACAAGAATGGGGAAAAAAGCATCACATGCACTCAGTACTAAATTGGAACTAGTAGGGATAACACCTACATGCTCTCATGAGAGAAAACTAAATAAAATTAATGCAGGGTACAGTGGGGAAGGGGATGGGCTTATATGAACAGTGATATTGTTTGAGTATATTGCACATTTCCAGAGTGAAAGGACATTTTTAACCTTATAAAAGCAAACGATGCAACCAAATTGTATGCACTCCCATAATCATCTGAAATTTAGGACAAATATATGACTATATCCTGAGACAGTCTTCAAATAGGCAATTTAGTGGAAGAGAAATCATTAGGGTGGGTCCTGATCTAATATGACTGGTGTCCTTATAGTGGGCCCTAATCTAATATGACAAGGATAAAATCACCATCTGCAAACCCCAGCAGAAGCCTCTGAAGAAATCAACCCTGTGGACACCTTGACCTTGGACAGTTAGCTTCCAAAAAAGTGAGAAAAAAAAAATTCTCTTGCTTAAGCCGCCCAGTCTGTGGTACTCTGCTATGGCAGCCCTAGCAACCTAATACAGTAAAGTAATTCAGAAATGTAACTCAATACTGCCTTAATTCAAAATTAACTGTATCCAAACTTCCATAAGCAAATTGAGTTTGACATACAGCTAACATTTATGTAGTTTCTACTAATACCTTATTTTTCAGTCCAAGTCGTCCAAGAAATAGATCCCAAGACTGAATTAAATGTGCAAGGATTTTATTAAGGGAATTTCCCCTTAATAAAAAAAAGAGAGAGAGAGAGAGAAGCAATAGCCTGGGAAAGCCATGAAACTGGGATACAAGCCTGATCCCAATAAGGACAGAGTGAAAGGAAGTTGGTGGAGGTTAGCAGGACTTCTGTGCAGAGTAAATAGGTGCATCAAAGTTTCAGAAACTCCTTGGGCAGTGCCTGTGGCTCAAAGGAGTAGGGTGCCAGCCCATATGCCAGAGGTGGTGGGTTTAAACCCAGCCCTAGCCAAAAATAGCAAAAAAAAAAAAAAAAGAAAAAGAAAGAGAGAGAGAGAGAGAAGAAAGAAAAGAAAGAAACTCCTGAAAATATGAGAGGAGTCCTAAATTGCCTAGAGAGATAAAAGCCTGCCTTCTCTCTGACTGAGTCAGTAGGAGGTGTGGCTTTAGTGCAAACACACAAGAGTGCAAAAGGTATAACCATTCATCAATTAATTGCTTGTACTTGGATGTCTGCAAGGTTCATTCTCATGGACACCTCACCTTGCAATTTCATAAACTTATGAAATAGGTTTAATTTTATAAGGGAAGATCCTATGTACCATCTCAGAAGCACCAGTGATAGTGATTCACCCTTGAGTATACAATGAGAGCTTGACAACCATCAAGGAGCTAAGGAATGTGAAATGATGACAACAAAGGAAAAGGATTCCTTTAGGGAATCCTACAAATCCTTCTTGAAAAATCAGAATTGTTTGTGTGGGACACTAGAGAATAATTCAAGAAAGTAGCTGATTGTATAAAGCGAATTGACTTCTCAAAGTATGATTTCCATACCATGGAGGAAAAGAAGATGACTGTAGGTGGTACACAGGCATTTTTTTTCATTTTAATAGTTAATTACGTATTCTAATATACTCACAAATATGTAAACAACACATCTAATGTGTGATTGGACAATGTTGTTTAAGATAAACACAAACTCATTGGACTTGAGGAAAAGCATTCTGAGAGTAGAGCAAACACTATGAAGATATTACGAGATTTATTGAGGTTTGGGAAACACTGACATGATGAATTATGCTATTCGAATCTAATCTGTCTATGAATTCATCAAATGGTAGAATCAATGGCAAAAATAAGAAAAAAAAAATGGGTGCTATTGAATTTAAAATAGAATTTAGACCTTGGAAAGGCCCAATTTTGGCTACCATGTCAAAATAGCATTTTTCTTAAGAACTTAGACTAAAGTATAAGAATCCTTCCAATCTCAGTTTTTTATGTTTTTTGCAATAGCTTCTTGTCATGACCTCATCCCCTCAGTGTTTATTAAAAGCCTACTGGACACAAGGCACTCACAAAAATACATAATGTACAAAACTCAGGCCTCTCTTGCAAGAAGCTCTCCGTCTTAACAGACATCAGAAATCAGATCTCACAACTCAATGCATTCAGGACAAAAGATATGTACACAGCATTGTCAGTCACTCAAGATGAGCTCCCCATCCAGTCTCTGAGAGTGCAGGGACAGTCTGGAGAGGCAGCCGTGCGGTGGATTCACACACAGGAGTGTGTGCGCGGGGGGCAGGGGGGTTGTAATGAAGGTTACATGAGTGACGGGAGAGCAGCTGGAGCCCAATGTATGAAGCAGGAAATGGCATGAAATTTAAATTTTTATTCTAGCAAAACATATAGAACATAAACCATTTTTAAGAACACAATCCAGGGTAATTATGTGCATGCACACTGATATGAAACCATCAGTTCTGTGCATCTCCAGAATGATTTTATCATTTCACACTGAAACTCTATACCATGAAACAATGATTCCCCATCTTTTCCTCCCCACAGTCCCTGGTAACCAATATTTCAGTTTCTGCCTCTCTGAATTTGCCTATTCTAGACATCTCGGTTATGTGGAATTATGCTAGATTTATCCTTCTGTGTCCGGTTTATTTCGCTTAGCATAACGTTTTCAAGGGTCATTCCTGTGGTAGCATGTGTCAGAGTTTCATTTCTTTTTAAGGCTAAATAATATTTCACAGTATGTAGATTGTATGCTACATTTCATTCATTCCTTCATCTGGCAATGGACATCTGAGGACTTTCCACACTTTGTCTAGAGTTAACAATGCATATTTCTCTGAGTCTTTGCTTTCAATTCTTTAGGACATGTGTCTGAAAGGAGTATTGCTGGATCACCTGGTAATCTATTTTTAGCTCTGAGAAGCACCATTATGTGGTTTTCCTTAACAGTTACACCCCTTTATGCTCCGCTTAACATGCTCAAGTGTTTCCAGTGTCTTCACCAACAGTAGAGTAACATCTCCCTGTGCTTTTAATTTGCATTTCTCTAATGAATGGCATGGGATTTGGAGCATTACTGAGTGATGTGGAGATGCTACAGAGACAGACTAGACCAACCCCATGTCTGGTGTCTGGGGGTCATTGGGTCATCTGGGGAAATTGGGCCCTACCTAGAGTGCTTTTCTGAGCATCAGGCTTTAGCCACTAGGGTCAGCATGTCATCTGTATACCTGCTAACTCTCAACCTGACCTCTAGTTCCCACCCTCCTTCCCTGAAAGTCTTGACTTCCTGACCCAATTCCTACCTTTGCTTTACCTGGGACTGAGTCTTCACACCAGTTGCATCATCTCAAGACTGGCCTCCTCTTATTCCCATCGGTGTTGAAATAGGAACTGTATCAGGATTCTACTGCTGGGTTTGTGCTCTTCTCTCTTTAGACACCTTACTTGTTGGCTCTAGCTCAGAATTTGGCTGGAGTTTGCCTTCCTATCTTGAACTTATTAAAAGACTGTTCTTGCCCATTTGTTCATCCCCAGTCCTCAGTGAGAAGTCTTCTCTGTCACTGTCACTGTCCTTGGCTGTGACATTCCAACCCTAAATCACTGTAGTTCTCGGGATTACCATGAGTCACATCTTGGAATTAAAGACTCTGTCTCAGGGTAATCTTGTTACCTGGAACACAGTCAGTTGTGATTACCTGTTAACACCACGGCATATATCAAACTGGTCATTATCCCATTATCAAGGAAGACCTTGAGAAATACAGCCAAATGGGTTTTTAAAGTTTAATTTTTATTTTCCATTTTGAAGGTTGCTCAGACATAATTTAGTTCTACTTTCTAAGTGGTGGAGCATTCTTTATTTTATAACCTTAATATGGCTCCCTGGGCCATGGTTAAACAGTTTCTCTGACACAGAATGATTAACATATAAAGCATATACATATATGGAGAATATAATTATTAGATTCTTTCCCCTAAATGCCAAAGCATTTTTTTTCTCCCTGAAAGAGCCTAAACAAAATTAAATTCAGCAGAAGTTTGTGAGCACTTACTACCTGCCAAGCAGAAAGCTGGGTGCCAGGCACACCCAGAGCCTCATGCCTGACCCCTTGTCTTCTAGAATCTTACATCCTGTTGAAGTGGTGTAATAATGTGTGGGGACAATCTGATGGTTCAGTTGTGACACATTTGCTTCCTTAGCTTAATATATTCTTGCTACACTTTTGTTCATCTTCCTTTTGAAAGACCCCAAACATCAGAACAATTTTGAGACCACTAGGGACTTCTTTCTTGATAAACGATTAATAGTTAGGGGACAATTCATCCAGCCTGTCTCAATTATGCCACAGAAGCTAAGTGATTAAATTAAGTAGACCCAAAAATAAATTTATTGAATATAAGGATAGTAAGGAACTTCCCTCAAAGCAACTTTGGAAATACGATTTTAGTGGGATTGGTTATTCCTCTTTAAGGCTTAAGTTTGGAGAGTGTTTTATCTATCTAGTGAACATCAAAGAGGCTTAATTTTTGTTGATGTGAAAGCAAAGTAAGAATAAGCTTTTCATTATAAATGTGTTTTTCTGCTTGGAAACAAAGAAATAGAAGCCCTCAGTAGGCACATATCTTCCCCGTGATCTGGCTTCTGTGAACATTTCTCTATAAATCTAAATTATAACTAATCAGCTGTAGACCAGAAACAGGTGCAATGTAAGTAGGCAAAGCTATTGTGGTGATAAGTGCTATTTTTTTCCAAGTCATCTGGAAATAATACTATACACAAGAAGATGGAAAAGTACCAATGGAAATAACAGCATTGTCCAAGTATCTTAGACTCTGCAAAGACTTTCATAACCAGGACCACTTGGGAATGGTTTCTGACGCAGTGATCGGAAGACATTTTATAATCAAGAATTGTAAGAAATTTTGAGTCAGTCATAGAAAGTGCAAATAGATCTCCTGCGACGCAACCGGCGGGTTAGAATGATAGAAAAGCTAACTCCTAAAGTTAATGAGGAAGAATCATAAAGCTGGGTTAGAACATTTTACAAGACAACAAAGAACCCAATTATTTCTATGTTTTAAATGACTGCACTTTACTTCCCCTCTCTCCTTGCTCCTAATTATAATCAAACTTATTATTCATCTTTTGCTTAATTACTCCCTTACTTTGCATATATTGGTGATATGATTTCTTCTGGCGATATCGAGGAGAATAAATGAGGTGTATGTTCAAGTTGTATTTCCTAAAAGTTAGAGCTCAGGACAGGATGGTCCAATACAAACTCATTTTGAAACTGCTTGATTTCATACATGCTTGAACAAGTGAGATAAATTAATACCAGCCTGAAACTGGTCTCATTTTCAAACAAAAATCCAAGTGTACAAAGACAACCTTGAAATGATATAACTAAAAAAAAAAATCATTGCTTAAGTATTTAAATATATCTTGTGCTTCCAAATTTTCACCTTAATCTACATACTAAATATAACTGTACTGTTATTGCTAAAAATCAGTTTGAAAATGTCTATATCGCAATTAGTTTCAAACAAGTCTTATAAGCTTGGTGGTGAAGGCATTCTTATTAGTCTACAATCTGTCCCAGTTTTGTTCCCAAAGCAGAATTCTCTGGTGTGATCACTTCACTTGATTGCAAAACTTGTCTCCAAATGCAATTTTGCTATTTCTCAAAATCAAATCCATCGTGTAAAGGTCAGGGACTTTCCTGGCAGCAGACTTTCAAAAGAACATGCCACAGACTCCGCAGGCACATTCCGTGGGGAATTCAAGAAGGCATTCTGCACCTCACTAACATCATTAAACAAAGTGTGCGGCTCCCAAAGGGACTTCTCAGAAAGGCACTGAATTTACTTTAGATGAATAATTTCTTTTTTATTTTAAATTTTAAAACCAGACACACCACTTTATAGTCACATCTTATATTCTTTCAGGGGAATGGGGGAAAGGAGAGAGGAAAGTGTGAACATATTCCTGTAGCAGCACATTAGAGACGCCCAGTGCCCTTACGTTGCTACTGGTGATGGTGATGCCCGTATTTCCATTTGGTTTTAGAACATCTTCAGGACCTTCCATACTTAATAATCAGCAAAAGATATGTCTAAAAAGCAGTAGGCATTTGACTGTAATCACCATTCTCAGACAAAATCTACAGTTGGTAGATGCTGGTTACTACCTAGGAAGCCAGAGATGAGTTCTGATAACCTGTCCTTCTTAGGACATCAATAATCATTGTCACACGTGAAAGGCAACCACCATATTTACTCATCTTGGGAGGACAGTGAGTCTAGGTGAGGTGTTTCCTAGAGAAATATAAGTTAGAATCTCTTTGGGAGGTTTTAAAACAATATAAAAAATAGGGTCCTGTCCTCAACATACTGGGTCTTTAAAATGGAAAGCAGGACCTAGGTATTTGTGTTACTTAGAGGTTGCCCTCATAGAGACAAACACAGCCAGTCCTTAGACCACTGTTTCCAGCTACCTGAGGGTATAAGAGGTGTTTGGGTGTCAAAAAGGTTGACGTTAGGGTCCCTATCTTGTTGTTTGTAGACATACAACCATGTACAAATTTCTTAACCTCTCTGAATCTCATTTCTAGAAGAGAGCCTAAATGGCTACCCTGTAATGTTCTTAGGATGTAATAGACCCTCCCTGGGACGTATCGCGTGTGTGGTAGGTTTCACAGTAGAATCCCTACCTCCTGTTCCTCACAGCATTGCTCCAGCTCCAAGTCAGTGGGTGTTGTGGGCTGAATGTTTGTGTCCCCCCAAAACCCACACATTGGACTCTGACACTTAGTGTGATAGTATTTAGAGAAGGGGGCCTTGGGTAGAAATTAGGGTTAGGGTAGTTTAGGAAGGTTAAGATCTTCCTGACAGGTTTAAAGTCTCAGAGATAGCCACAACAGGAGACAGTGAGAGAGAAACCATCTGCAAGCCAGAAAGAGCTCTCACCAGAAGCCAGATTATCCAGCACCTTGATCCTGGACTTCCCAGCCTGCAGCACTGTGGGAAATAAATTCCTATTGTTTGAGCTACCTGCCTGTGGGATTTTGGTTTGTAGCTGTAGCTGACTAAGATGGCAGGCAAACTCGTGTAGGGTATATGTGTTCAGCAGCAATCGTACTGAATTATAATCTTAATGGCAATTTCCTGTTCTTACTTCACTTCTTTTTACCTGTATTGAATTCTTACTGAATGTTTGAGAGTATATAAGATAATCAGTAAAGTTGGGCAGGGTTGTTGTGCCATATAGAGCCTCAACCTCCCTTGATGCCAATCATTCCATCTGCGGTTTCCTTTCTCTGCGTCAAGGAACAGAGGGCTCCAGAGAACACCAACAAACTCGTCTTTGAAAATTAGATACACACAGTCAAGACAGGTGACTGGGAGGTGGGAGAATTAATATTGTCCTGCAGATAGGCATGGTGAGAATGTCTTTTCAGAGCTTGTTCTAGAGAAGCTCAGAAGGAGCAGCCCACTGCAGCAGCACAGCAGGCCAGGCCCACATTCCCCTGCTGCCGCTGGGAAGACCTGAAATAAGATGCCCTAGGAACTGGGAAATAGAGTGAGGAAATGATGTCTTCCGAAAATGAACCTATAATACAATGCCTTACCATAGACAAAGGGAAGAAAAGATATGAGATAGTGATTAAATGCATTCCAAAGGAGTCCAAAAACAACCAAATATTGCATTAAGGAAATCTGGAATAATCTCTATGAAAGAGACAGGGAGTGATCATAATTCTCCAGGGGAAAATCTAATCAAACACATTTGTCCGCCCCAGGGAGGAAGGTCTTCAACCCCTGAAATAAAAAAAAAATAGAGAAAGTCTAGAGAACCAGAGAAGAAATCAGGAGAATTAAGTTTCAGAAGAAACTTCATTCATGGTGGAGGCTTGAACATAGAGTTTATGGAAGGAGATTTCAATGCCATCCAAACTTATCCTGAAATTTCATTCATTCATTTATTCATTAAGTCTTTGAGTGTCAACCATGGCCATTCACTGGGCCAGATGCTCTGTATACATATGGTAGAACCCACCCCTTATATTTAAGATTATCGTGTGTGTATTTGTCATTTCTAAAAAGTCTCACATCTTTAATTAGATTTTCGTATAACTAAGAGCTACCGATCAATGAGCAAATTAGCTCACTCTATTTGATCTTCAGGATCCAGAAAACATCACCTGTTCCTTTGTGCAAAGGAAAACTCAATTGGTGAGTTGGGTGCAGTAGTTAGTTTATAAAATATATAAGGCAGACAGCAGAAATTCTGAGAACCTGATCTTTGGGGGAGAGTGAAAGGGATGTGGGAGTGGAGAACAAAGTTACTTAGAGAATTAAGTTATTGAAATGTGTCTCTTTATAAAACACTCAATAATCAATATCTTGCTGTTTCCTGAAAGGAAAATGCCCATGGCTACAAGATAAATTTGTATTTTTTCTAACCTACAAGTAATTTTATAAATAATTTTACTTTTACAAAGATTTTATAGCACAGAGCAGCTCTTTGGCAAGCACAATAGACAACCTAATTTCAGCCAAAACACTGGTAAAACTTAGTGGATTCCCAAAGCTATTCATTACTGTCTCCAAATGAAAATCCAACTAGGAACAAAAAGAGATGGTTTAAAGGGAGGATGGGGGCGAGTTTGTGGGCAAAGCTTGAGAGGTGAATGCAATTCTAAGGTGAATTCATTTCACAAAATATAACCGGGATCATTGGATGTAATCTTCTTTTCCTTTCTTTCTTTTCTATTTTTTTTTCTCCTTTTCTTGAACAGAAGCAATCAACAGTTTTTCTCTATTCCCATCCTGCCTGCTGGCCTCTGTTCTGAGTAGTATTGCTGGGTGGAAACATTTTGGCAGCTACTGTATATGCTATGCTTAACCAGGTTTTTAATCATCTCAGACAAGAGGGCATTTTCTTTCAAAGTAGGAGCAGACTATGAAATGGGAGACTCATTAGAAACAAAAACAGATGAGTTCCAATTAAACCAACTGTTCTCTGGCAGAGCTCCGGTGTCTTGGAGGGTAACTTTGTTTAACTAAGGTTTACAGAACAAACAAGTGTGCTTCAGGTATCATTCTGGAAAAAAGTCAAAGGCTGACTCACCATTGGTTCCTCAGTCAGATTAGTCCTCATTTACTGTCACTTGGGACTGCTCAAAATCAGGGCTTCCCTTTGGCACCATTGTTTTCTTCTGAGATAATTACTGAGAAGTGTTCAGGGCGCTATTAAGTTCTGATCTTTCCATTAGACTTCAGAGCTTTGTTGCATAATGATTACATTTCTTTCTCTTCCTTTCCTTTCAAAATGACTTTCACTAAATCTAGGGACACGGGCACTTTCTGTCTTAGGATCAATCCTCGCCAGTTCCTTCTCCTTCCTTGGATGACTTCTGTCATGTCTGAGGTGTCCCAGTCCTTGAGAAGAATTCAGTTTTCCTTCTAAGTCTTCTGAAAATAATGACTCTCACACTGGCTGTCCATGACATTAACTGAGGAGTTTGAAAACAACAAGTATCCAGACTTCACCCCCAGATCTGCTGATTTTAATTATCTGGAAATATTTTTAGTTGTGTTCATATTTACTTTAAATTTCACTAGTGATGCCAGTGAGTATTCAGGGCTAAGAACCACTGATTTAAAGAGTGTACCCTTTACCTCATTTATCAAGAGACCTTGCAAAGTCAGCCAGGCACTTCCAGGAAAGTCACATGGAGTATTGACAGTGACATTGTTCTTAAGAGCAGAGAGAAGAATTTATCGTAAGGTCTTGCCAAGCTACATCATTTCCAGGTGCTACATTTTGTTGAGAACATCTCCTATCATGCCCCTTTCTGAACTCTGAGTTAGTCCACCATGACAATACAACTGATGAAGACATGTCAGAGGCACAGTCCTGCTTCTCCAGCAAGACCCAAATCAACCCTCACCTCCTACCCTGAAACCCTCACTCTACCCTCAACAAGCGTCCATCAATCCATGCTTCTGTAGAAACTTGCACACATCTCCATCGTAACTCTTGACATGTAATGCCACCAGGTATCACTTGACGTATCCATTTCTCCCAGTACATTATGGCTGTTGAAGGGTGATTGATGCCCAGGGCCTTACAATGAGGAGTGTCAATGTCCAGTTTATTTTTGATCGACAGCAAGTTTCTTCCTATCTCAAGACCACCGCCACATCTCTTCTTCCATCCCCAGTAAATACTTTTGCCATAATTTATAAAAGTGGGAAGAAATTCAAATGCTACTTGCTAGAAGAGACTTGTAGGAAGCAACTCTTTGTTCTGTCTCTATCACTTTAACCTCTTTTGTTTCCTTTGTGGCGTTCACAGACCTTCTACATTCCTTTTCTCTATTTGTCTATTTGTTTAATGTGTATTTCTTCCTCAGGAACACCAGCTTTCTGAGGGCAGGTTCTGTCTTACCTACTCCTATACACCGAGACCTAGAATAGTGCCTGCAGAACAACAACAACAACAACATAGCAGAAGGCAAATAAAGAGTTGGCTCTCGGCCAGATTTCAGATCAGATAGATGCAAGTTCAAATCCTGGCTCTACTAATTCTACTTTGTGTCCCTGGGTGAGATCTCTAATCTCAGTGCACCTTAGTCTCCTCTATCCTAAGACTTTCTATCACTATCTTGTTAATATAGTCATGTTCGGAGTAGGAAGATATACACTTTCATTCAATGAGTATATCAATGAAACTTTGTGTGTAAATTTAAGGAAAATTAAAATACCAGGAGAGAGGATATGTTTTGGGATCAAAATAATTGAATAAAACCTCTTTGGCAGGGACACTCCTATGTTTAAGTAAGAAGGAAGAAGAAGCTCCCTTCCACCCCATTATATCCAGAGTCACTTTAATATTCTAACCATGCAGGAATGCTGAATATCAGGCCCCATAAATTCTATCATTTTGTTTTCAAATAAAGTTGGGCCAAATTACATTCATTGTAAAATTAATCAAGCTTGTCCTCTTGGTCTGCATAACTTAGAAACTCATTTTGTCTGAGCTATAAGACAAGCTATCAATATACAGTGGGGGAAAATGAGAGATCTACAGATACTGTGTTTCACGGAAGTTTATGTAATAAATAAACATTAAATATAAATTCTCTTAACCAGTTGTATATTAGTTAGAATTAAAATCATGAAAGTTTTCTATGATTAAGCATTTGCAATTTTATTTAGAAAACATTTCAATAAATGGGAAGGGTCCAAAGATTATTGATTAGCATCATATCTGTGCTGCCAAGGAGAATATTCTGCTGGCTATTTGAGAGAGATGGAGTCAGTTTACCAAATAACAGAAAGCACACAGTGAGCTCTGCCTGTATTCTGAGCCCTTCCATTTGTCCAGATGGTCTTAGAAGAAACTGAATGTCTTTCCAGGCATCTCATCTGCTGTTAACCCCTAGCCTACAAGGAGCCTCCAGCAATAGTATAGTGTTAATTCCCATGATAATGCCACATTTAATGTGAAAGTATCTATGTTTTTGTTTTGCTCTTGTCACATGAATGAAGATTTCTCTAAGCCAAATGATACCTTGTTTATCTCTCCACGTTCAGAGGTGTCCCATCCATCACTCACCTCCATCTACTTCAACTTCTTCCTCTCTCCTGCCCTTCAATATGTTCTTATGTTACACTTACACCCCTCCATTCCTACATCCACCCCCTTTGACATTGTTTAATCCCTTAAGACAGAAACACATTCAGTATCCAGTGTCCCCATATGATTACATTCCCATCTTCCCTGCTTTTGTGGACCAGTGACACCCATATTGTGAAAATGAAATCAGGCTTGATGTTAATGGGACATTAATTTGAAAAAAAAAAAGTTATGTTGGCTTTTTGAAACAAGACTTCTCTTTCCCCTTCCAACGTCTCTGTTCTCTCTCCATAGCACTTTTGTAGGCACCCCCCTTTCTGTAAGGTTCTCCAGGATTCTGACCTTGGGTAGTCTTGTGCATTACAATGGTTTGGACCATGGCCTCTTTGTGGACTGTCTCTTTGGGATACATTAACAGTGACAATGCAGGGATGCAGTGAACTCAATGCTAGGTACTATTTTCACATGGCCAAGTGTACTCCTCCTTATTCTCCCTATCTCATCTGCATGCATCAGTTACTCAAGTTAGCAATTCAACAGTTACCTAGTATACTCTCTCCTTTCTCATTTAATGTAGCACTGAACCCTGGTCATTTAACCTGTCAAAAAAATCAATTGTTTGAATCTTCCCCTTCCACTTCATTGCTCATAGAATTGACTTTGCACAGACTTCTGTTTCCTGGAACATAGTAAGAATGTCATTAGTCAGGGATGCCATACCTCTCTTTTTTCCTCACCCCCTAAGTCCATACTCTAGTCAAAGTGAGCTAAGATACAAATCTTGAAGATCATGTCATTCTCCCACACAAGTTCTTTAGAAACTCACTATAAATTTCAAATGTCTTAGAATGAAATATTTAGCCCTCGATGACCTGACCACTCCATGCTTCGCTGGCATTATTCCTTACTCCTTTCTGATCTGTATTTATTCATTTGTTAGTACTGTGGAATTTCTAAACGTTTCCCCCAACTATGTCATGTGGTTCCTCTACCCAGAATTATTGTCTTAACTTTATCAGCATGAATCATTCTTGCTTATCATTTAAGACTCTGACCATCCTGCCTTCCTCATAAACCTCCTTTGAAGATGGATGTATGGATATATGGCTGTTTCTGAAAAAGGAATATCTAGTTTGATTTAATAAAACAATCTTAACAATAGCACTAGCGGAGGTGGGTAGTGAGATGCATTCTGGTCCCATTCTTGCTACTACTCAGCTACGTGACCTTGGACAAATTACTGGACTATGCTAGTTCTAAATTTCTGTTTGCCTACAATGAACTCCTTTAGCTAGAAGCTTTTCAAATTTTTCTCCCCAGCTTCTATTTTTTTTTTTTCTGCATCTTTTCACCAGGGACAAAACATCTCAGAGTTGTCAGTAAATCAGCAGTTCAGTACAACTACAAGCCTTGTTGTTTATTGATCACTCTTAGGTAAAGTGGCTTTTATTTGAAATCAATACATGTGTTAAATGTATTCAAAGTAATTGCTTTATATACTTAAAGGAATCACACTGCCCATAGAAACCAGGTCTTCCCAGCCCCACCTTGTGGAATGTAGTGTTATTTTTGTTCTCCTTCATTAAAAGCTACCAGTTCTGGGAAGATAGATCTTGGCCTAGAGAAAGGAACATGGATTTTGAAATCAAATCTAGATTTAAATCTTGGCCCTGTAATTTACTTTCTTTGTGACCTTTGGGAGGTTACATAATCTCTCTCTGTTTCCTCAGTACTAAAATGGAGATAATCATGACTGACGGACATCAGTAGATCA
The DNA here is from genome assembly GCA_963574575.1 of Galagoides demidoff. NCBI lineage: Eukaryota > Metazoa > Chordata > Mammalia > Primates > Galagidae > Galagoides > Galagoides demidoff. The sequence goes on from CAUYQV010050840.1 coordinate 33,429, forward strand.
AACACATGTCAAACTCAGGGCCAAACATGGGAGAAACATAACGTTGTTGATATTGTCCTTCTTATTATCACCCTAGCAAGGACAGATAAGAATCAGTCAGGTAATGACACCCCAAACTCTCGTTATGCAGGGGACTTCAGTATCAGGTAACCCTGAGATTCTCTGATGTTAGATTATGAAGCAATTCAGGAAAAAATTAGTTTAATTTCTTTATTTCCTAATTAAAGAACATGAAAACTGGAGAGGTTAAATGACTTATCCCAAAATAATTCTCTTATCAGTTGATGCTTTAAACCCTAAACTTCTAGTACAAAGTGTAATACTCCCCCCTATGCTTTTTAAACTTGAATTTGCATTGCAATCAGCGATAGAACTTGTAAAACACAGATTGCTTGACCCACCCCAGAGATTCTGGTTTAGTAGGTTTGGGGTGGGTCGAAGAATTGCTTTTTACTTATTGCTGATTCTGTATTTTGAATAGAATTGCTGTAGACAACCCTATTCTGAATTGGTTAAGAAGAGTTCTCAGCTTTCTTCAATGCCTCACTCTTGGAAAGTCACAGAGAGAGAAAGATGTGCCCATATGTCTTGATTGTGTCCTACGAGGTTTCGTATGGGACACGACGGCACTGCCAGTGAATAGAGTATAAGCCATTCTCTCACTGCCTTTTTTAAGACAAGCGGCGTTAAGTTTCAGCAAAACATTCTCTGAGGCTTATTCTATCAAAATCACAGTTTGTTTTGGCTGATGTGTTGATAGTCATATTCGGCGCTTACAGAATGCACATTGAAAACTGCAGTGTCTGAGATGAGAAATTCGCTCTGAGTCTCATCATTTACCGTGTGCCGTGGAACACCGTCCCGCTTTTGTACTTCAGGGGTGGGAGGAAATACAGCGCAGTGAAATGCTATCTGGAAAGATGAAACGCGAATGAGTTTGAGTAATTGAACAGGGCTGCCTATTTATCTCCTCTGAGAAGAGGAAACTGATTATATCCCCCAAAGTTCATTTGTTAAGCAGGCAGTTTAGAGCCCCAGCTCATATTTCCATAGAAACAATCCTGCTCTTTCAACTGTAGGATGCGATACAAAGGGTTTTAGTGAACTTACCTGCAAACCAAATTACCATTCCTAAAATAGTTTCTGGGGAAAAATGTCTTCTACTTTGGGATGAGGAGGAAAGAGAAGGCCCAGGTACAAGCACGCAGCATTTCATGGAGAAAGAATTATTGCAACAGCCTGATTAAGTTCGATCCCAGCACCCACAAATTTTGGGTAAAAAGGAAAGCACTTTAAAATTCTCTCAATTTCCTTATCTGCTTAAGTGCAGATAATATACACCTCACCGAGTCCTTGTGACAGTTCAACGGGAAAATATATGTGAGGGCTCTGCTGCCATATCTTGAACAGACCCAGCACTCGATAAATTACTGTTGTCATTTCTTAAGGAACCTGCATTCACTGTCTCCTGTTTATTCATTTTTGTCCTTTTTATCAGTCACAGAACCATGGTCACTGAAGAGGCAGGAAACAGAAGGAGGGAGGACACTTCAAATCCCACCTCCCTCAACTGCAAAGCACAGTTCAGCTCTACCTCGTTCAAATCCAAAATGTACTGACCTGGTCAGTCCATCTTGGCACTCCATAGAACATTAAGAGTGATCCATTTTAGGACCCACCTGCCTCGGAAGGCAGCTTAATGATCGTTTGTTACGGCTGAAACTACTTTTGAATGTTAGTCACTTAACTACATTTTTTGTTTCCTCATAAGCAATTTATGACACAATTTCGGAGTGTTTTCTCCAAAAGGAAAACTGCATTTTTCTTTATTTACATTTCAATGCCTATTATTATTTAAGGGTGATGGATTATATCTATTTGTGTTCATTAAGAGGAAAACCATGTGTGCTTATGAAAGTGATGGTTTGTTGCTGTGAGTAGATATCACAGCCTCATCCATCAACTTGTTATCACGCACCTTCGACGTAGCAAGTCTGTTCTCGGGACTGGGGATTGAACTGAGAAAATTTTCGCCTAATGGCATCTAGAGTCAAATGTGGAAAACCAGATAAAGAAAGTCTTTATGATAGTGGTAATTCCTAAGACGTATAAAAAGGTTTGAAAAATATGAGGGGGAATTGGAAATGGAAGAATATAATTTTAGATAAGGTACTTTCTGGCTTGCTAAGGTATATAGGTAAACCACACACGCAAAGGGTCTGAAGTGGAAGCATAATCAAGGCACACTAGGGCTGAGTGAGGGAGGGGTATTAGAGTAGGAGGCAAGATCAGACCGTTGTCATTAAAATCTCATACTCCATTTTTAAATAAGTTTTTATTTTTTACTTTTAGAAAAATAGAAACGATTGAAAGTTTTGGAGCAAAGGAGCCCCGGGACTCGATCTGTGCTTTAAAAATATTTACTGGGGCTTTTCTTCCAATAAAATAAAATATGGGGAGGTCAAGGCAGAAGCTGAGATGATTAATTATGACAATCGTTTGAGAGGGAATGGTAGCTTTGGCCTGGGTTGTGGTAATAAGATACTGAAAGTCAGCCAAAGGTATTTCCTACCATGCAATCTGCCGGAATAGGGGATGTTTGCCTGCCTGGAGAATTCAGTGTTTTGAGAGGAGGTGGAAAGAGTCCACACATCAAAAGCATTTGATTTAAAATTGTCACGAACAAATGCTCACATACTGCGTAGTCTCGACTTTGTTTTGCTCCGGCCCTTGGTAATGACCGAGTGATCCAAAGGTGGAGATGAACACTCCTGGAAGATTCAGTCACCTGTCCTGCCAAATTCCAACTTGCAAGGTCTAGGCCTCCCTTCTTTCTTGCTTTAACCCACATGCACCAAGCTTTTAGTCTTTTATACCGCAATTAGTTTTGCAATGAACTTCTTAACTTTCAGTGAGCGATGGTAATATTTGTTTCTGGAAGCATGAATAACGTCTTGGACTCTTCCCCTCTCCAGTTCTCAGGGTTCCCAGCATCTGCAGAATCCATCACTTCTGTGTCCCTCACATGTATCCAAATCTCCCCAGCCAGTTGGCCACAGTCCAAATGCATCTCTTACCTGAAATTCTGGAATGCCACTTAATTATTCTCTTTGCCTTTAGATTAGTCATCCTCACCTCCAAACCTTCAATCCATTTCTACATTGCAACCACAGTGATCTTTCTAAAGCATAAATTTGCTCCTGTTGTACTTTTGCTTATATCCTTTAATGGTTCCCCTGTGCCCTCAAGATAAAAAAGAAAACTCCTTTAGTGCCTTTACAAAAATCATTGTGACGTGGGTCTTGTTGACCTTACCAGATCATAAAGTTCCAACTTCATGAACAGATCCAACTTATCTACTGTGTGGTTTCTTCCCAAACTTGCTCAAGGCCCTGGGCTCTTCCTTATGTCTTAGATGAAGGATGGTCTCTCTCTTGATTCCAAGCTTGTGCACCTACCGTTCCCTCTACCAGTAATGCATTTTGCCATCTTTGTCTGACTCTGCTCATACTTAAGATTTCAGCTCAGGTGATGCAGTTCTATTTCCCCAGGAAACCTGTGTAGAGTCAAATGTACATAAAGTGTCTGTCTAATGAGCTCCCATGACGAGCCACCTTTGCTCTCACTCCAAAATTTAATAACTGCCTCCTTCCTTGTCTGCATTCTCCATTGGACTGCAGGTTTCAAGAGGGCAGGGGCCAGCTCTCTTATATGTATCATATTCTCATCACCTGCATCAACATTAGAGACATCCTGGATGCTCAGTAATCCATACTGAATTCTCTTAGGTGGAATGGAGGAGCATAAGGACTTTATGATTAAATATACTGACTGTAGGCTTTATTCCTACTAGTGTCAAGGTACTGAGTCATTGTACTTCTTTGCAAGGAGCTATTATGCTCAATCAGATCCATGACCTTGTCCTCATCTACTGTCTCTGCTGGGGAGACATAGTTTTCCTTGTTTCTATGCCAGAATTTTAAAAGAAAGGAGATACAGATTAAAATTCCAGCTCTCCACTATCTTAGCCTTATAGTAGAAGACTTCAGCAGAGGACCTGAGGGCCTACTTTGTCTTATGTGTTCATTCTATTCGTTTAGCTGTATCAAAATAATGTAAAAGCAAAGCCCAGCTGTCATAGGAGAGTTTTCCCTGGTAGTGTGAGTATAGGCATTTATTGTAGATCATGTGTTATAGCTGAAAATTCCTTTAACTATTATCTTTTCCCTTCCACCCCTTTGCACATGTACAAACACACACACACACACACACACACACACACAAACACTCCCTATACTCACACTTGCCCGAAGCTTATTGGTGCTAGGATGACAATTTGACTTGCAAATGATAGGGTTTCTATACAGAAGAAAATGGTCCATTCTTTCTCTCCTCTCTTCACTCCTATGACATATATTTTAATGCCTCCTCAGGGCTCTCTCACCAGTCTTGCTCTGGTGTTCTCAGCTTCTCTTATTTCTAGAAGTTTTATGCTTTGCTATTTTCTCTCTCTCACTCACTCTCCCTCTCCCTCCCCCTGAATATCTGATTCATTCTTGTCATTTCATTATCCCCTTTCTGTGGATCAATCCAGATTTTTATTCCTGCCTTTGGCCCCTCTCCCAAGGCATAGCTCCACATTTTAACTCATCAGCTCAGTACCACTTCTTGGATTCCCTGCTGGTTTCTCAAACACAAATATCAAAAGTTCAATTATTTTCACCTCCCTGTATGTTCCTGTGCCTAATTTTATCCAGGGGGTAACTTGGAGCAGCTCTCTGGCCCTTCAAGGGTTTTCTTTGTCCTGAAAGGACCCTGGATCATAAGAGCGGGTTTCCAGGGCTCTTCTGCACCTGGTATCCCACCTTCAGGCTTTAAGAGATTGATGTGAGAGTATTTGTTTGTTCCACAGTGGGCCAAGCAGAATCTTTCTCTTTGGTGTTTGAAACTTAAAGGTAGGTAGATGCTTTGGTCAAGACTACCTGAAAATATGCATGTTAAGGGCCTCCCTGTCAAAAAGAGGTGAGCAAACCACCAATGTAGGTCCCTCACAGCTTCCTTTTTTCTGACCCTTCCTAAGCCTCAATTGTTTCCAGTGTTTCCTTTCTGAATTTGTGAGTTATCACAGATTCCTTACAATCCATCTCTACTGCCTTTTCAATATTTTTACAAGTCCAAGACAGTGAAATGTTGACGAACACATCCTCCAGATTCATACTCGGCGCAGATCACCTCCGATGCCTCCTATCCCCAGCCTCTGCTTCATACAGGCTGCTGTGTTCTGCCAGCTTCAGCTCTACAGCTTTGCTAGTTTCTGGGTCCCCTCCCTTCCCACCTGCTGATATGACCACCGGCTTACATCACTACTATCAACTATTCCCTTTTCGGTTTCATTTTTTATTTTCCTTCATGGTTTTGATTGTTTTTGTTCTTAGTATTGTGAGATGAAACAAGCTGGATGCTGCTAAGATCATGCCACTCCGCTGCCCAGAAACATCTAGTAGATCAGTGTTTTTCAACCATTTTTATCTCAGCACATTTGAAACTATAGTTAAACTTCCACAGCACACCTTAATTATTTTAATCAAAAAGAATGTGCATTCTGTGCTTTGAACTTCTTTAAAAAATAATTTACTTAATGATCTTTAAAAATGTTTGCAGCACACCTGAGATCCTCTCATGACACCCCAGTGTGCCATGACACACTGGTTGAAAATCACTGCATTAGCTTCTTGTCAATCAACTCTCTTACAGATCTGCAATTCTTCATTGTCTGTCTGCCTGTTTCTAGTCTGATGAAATCCCCTTTGAATCCTCTTTGCTATCAAGTGAACTCACTAATCTCTGATTACGATGTGGCAATACAATTCATGTGACTTCAGATGCCTACATGAGGGAAGAATCCTATCTTATACCATTAATTGAAACAATAGATAGTTAGGAAAGTGTTCAATTGACAAACTCTCTTCTAGTATTTGTAGATAGAGTGATCAATGAGATTGAGAGAGGGCATGCATGCAGGGAGCAAGTGGGATGGAACAGGAAATGAAGATGCTGAGAGACATGAAAAAGAAAGTTCAGAGAGAATAGCGAGGGTCAGGGAGAAAATAAAACACAGCAATGTGATAGGGAGGGACTGGGCAGCTGTGACACAGGTGCAGGGTATTGCTGGCAAAGTGGTCAGGACAGGCCTTTCTGCAAGACAGCATTTGACCTTAGAACTGAGTGATGAGAAAGAGAAGGCAGACGGCCCAAAGACCGTGGGTAGGAGTCATCTGGGTTGATTCAAAGCATCTGGAGACTGTGTGAGGAGAGAACTATGATAAGGGGGCTTTTGCTGAGGATGGAATTGTTCTGAATTGAGATCAAAGAACTCCAATACCACAGCAAGAAGCTTGAATGTCATCCCCAGTGTAAAGGACAGCTATTGGCGGGAAGTTATATGAAAAATATGCTCTTTAATCTAGCTGTTGTACAAAAGTAGACCATAGTGATATGAGGGTGGCAGTACAAAAATCAGATGGGACTTTATAGAATGGTGTCTTGAGCCCAGGACTCTGCTAGCAGGGTTGGTGAGAATTGGTCAGATAGAGAAAGCGCTTTGGAGGTGGAGCCAACAGGATTTGTTGGTTGGATTATGGTTGGGAGCCTTGAATTTGCTGACATCTCACAGACATTCAATAAATGCTGATTGATTCACTAAAGGAAGGATTGAATTGCCATTCTTGGTGAAACTCAAGACTCCACAGTACATTCCCCAGTCAGCTTCAACCGTCCAACTTTCCAGCTTCTCTCCTGCCTCTGAAGTCCCACCACTTTTCACATTTCCTCACTAAGATTGTTCCTCAGATTTAGTAATTTGTGTGCCCTCCTTCCCTTCCTTTCAAGACTGTAAGCTTCTTCACGGCACTTACCACTCACAGTTTCAGGCATGTTTAGCATTACACATAGCTGGTGTCAACCTCTGTGAATGATGAATATATAAATGCACAGAGGGAGTGAGGTGGAAATTATGTGAAGGTCAAAGTCCTCAGGTAAGGAAGAGATGCTGAGCTATAGCATCTGAAGTTGAAGGATCTTGGCAAATGCATTAAGCAATTGCACAGCTTAGTTAGTTTAGGCTCTGCCTTGCTAACAGAGTGGCTGAGGCTGGTTCTTCAAAACCAGAAAGGCAATGTGCATCTGCCTTGTGCAAATGAGAACAGGTTCTGATGGCAGAAGCAAGTTCAAGGCTCAGTCTCTTACAAGCTTTGTAAAAACCATCTTAACCATTTTGAATCACAGTTCTATTGCTTGTTAAATGGGTATAAAAATAGAAATATCTCAGAGATAGCTGCAGAAGAAATAGTAATAATTACTCTTAGAAGCACAGCACTTGCTGCAGACCTGCCCTGAATGGTTTACCTACACTAACCTATTTATTATCCCTGAAAACACTATGAGGGAGGGACGTTTATTATCTTAATTTTAACAATTTGCTAAATAAAGCACTTCCCATAATACCCAAAACAAAAGGAGCTCCCCGTAAATACTAGAGAAGAAACTAATCCAAAACTAGACATAACATCAGGCTACCTGTTTTTAAAACTCAGTTTTGCTGCCAGTTTGGACCTCAGATAAGGCAAACTTTCATAGCCCTGGTTTTCTCCTTTTTAAATGGACTGCTGTAAAGAACAAGTGAAATAAGACACAGCCTATGAAAGTGCAAAGATAGGTAAAATTGCTCCCCCAAATCATGGCGAATCAATGTGGATATTCAGAAAGGGTTTGAGTTGATTTTTAGCTCAAGCGTGTAAGGTACCAGGACGTTGACAGCAGTGTTGGCAGACAGCATCTTAGGCATCTTCAGTAGAGAAAGGGCCTCATTTTCTCCAGTCTTGTTTCCACCATGAACAGTCTCTGAAAATCAAGGGCTATGCCTTTCTCATGTTCAGAGTATCATCCATGTTCACTAAAAATGGAACCCTCAGAAGCTGGAGAGTTTAGCCCATTTCTGGCTGATCCTCCCCCAAGACAGCTGAGCTGGTTAATTAGAGTGCCCTTTCTCTGCTCGTGAAGTACCGTCTCCTCTATTATCTTGGTGGTCCTCCTGGAGACACTGTGAGGGAGGAACACCATCCCAGTTCTGCGTCCCCCAGGACTCTATCCCTGTACCTCCTAGTTTGTGCCTGAGCTCCCATCTAACTGTTTCTGACCATTAAAATAAAAGTAGAATGTCCTTCAGTCTGATTATTACCTTATACCTCCTAAAGTGCTTAGTGTTCCTGTTTAATATATTGAAGTGTACATTCTGCAGAATCCTTTCTCTGTGGAAATTACAAGTTCAGAGACAGGAATTCTAATTAAAGCTGTCCTTTTCTCCTCAAAGGTATGCTTCTTTTTCTTTTTTATAACACACATACTCGCACACACTTAACTGGCTTGCTCCCAATGAAGTAAAGTCTATCCCTGTGAATTTCAGTTTATATTATATTTTCTTATTTAAACAACAGTTTACTGTTTAAAAAAATTAATATATTACAACTATAAAATAAACAGGAAATTGGCCCTTAAAGATGTTCAGATCCTAATACCAGGAGGCTGTGGCTACCTTAGGTTATAGGGAAACAGATAAATAACATTGCAGATAAAATTAAGGTTGTTCTTTAGCTGACCTTAAAATGGGATTATTATCCTGGATTATCTACCTGGGGCCAGGATGAGGGAAAAAGAGAGGGAGAGAGTCAGTGTTACAGCAATGCAGTATGGGAAAGACTCAACTGGTTGTCACTGTTTGGCAGTGACAAGGGACAGGACAAGCACACATCTTCTGGAAGTGGGAAAAGGCAGGTGAATGTGTGTCCTGCTGGAGCCTCCAAAGGCATGCAGCTCTGCCATCACCTTGATTCTAGCCCAGTGAGAACCATCTCAGACTTCTGACCTCCAGAACTCCAAAGTCATAAATCTGTGTTGCTTAAGCCACCAGGATTGTGTTCATTTGTTACTGCAACAACAGAAACAAATACAAACTAATTCCACACCCTAGTAAGATGGGTACAAAGTAGGCAGTCTCAGGCAGATCAGCTGCAACACACTGATGGACTGTAAGTTCTGGGAAACATGTCATTCCCAGAACAAGCACAGTTGTGTTTCCAGCTGTCCAGGTCTCTGCATTTGGAGTTGAAGTAGGGGAAATTTCCTCCTCCTCCAATTCATCCTTCTACTCTTCCTTCTTCCTCTCCTTCTTTTTACTATTCTTTCATCAGACTCTGTGCCTTTTGCCAAAGAGATGCTTCTGGTGTGGCCTCCAGCCTCACTGGCTGCTTGCTTGAAATGGAGGTGGGGAGCTATTCACACATCAATATGTCTCTCATCCAGGAGGCACAAGCAACAGTTAACATTCACGAGCGATAACATGGACACCTGCAGAGGTCAAGGGCATGACCGTCAAAGGCAATTCACGTGTCTTTTTTTTCTTGGGATTTTTTCTAATCTTCTCATTATAAGAAATCTCCCTCTTCTATAGTGTATGCTTTCCTCTTCTTCATATCCTAGCTATTACGTACACATCTTAGTACCCTGTTCCAATTGAAAGAGCACTGGAAAGAGTCTGAAGATTAGGCCACACATCCTGGCTGTCAGACCTGGGGCAGTGACCTCAGAGAACTAGAACTTAGAGAATGAATGTCTACCACAGCCCACTCCCTGGATCCTGGTAGTCATTCCCCTAGCTTCTACTAAGTGCTTTGTGCATCACCAAAGAATGTATACAGCTTTAAGCTTGGTGAAAAGGACACTACTCATCTCACTCATTCTGATCTTGCAGATGAGGAAAATAATCCCAGTGTTAAGAGTGTGTGTGAGTGTCAGAGAGAGAGAGAAAATATGCATCAACAAGGGAATTTGGAAGTATTGGGGGAGAAAAATCTAAAGAACTATACAAAATATGCTTTTCATATTGTTCCTATAACTCATAAAACAAAGTATGCTCAAGATAATCATTCAGTGTCTTTGGAGATTTGGAATGCATTTAAGTCTAAGCTTAGTGGGTTCTATTTCCCAAAGCTCTGCTATGTTGCAAAAAAAATGATCTGACACAGCCCTGAGAACACCCGCATTAGTTCTGACAATCAAGCTGGGGAGATGATACATCTAGCATCAGGGCATTGGCTCACATGAGCAGGATGGTGTCACAGGACCCTGGAACAAACCCAGAAGGTCTGGCTAAGACCCAGCCAAGGCCAGTGCAACATCCGTGGAGAAGCCATTTGTCATGCTTTTAAAACCACCTGTTTGTTTTCAAAGGTCATCAGAAGCTGTGGCTGAAAAAGTCATACTCTGTATGTCTATTGATAGAGACCCAGAAAGTGGTGGGCAAGGGAGATGAGACTAAATGAAGGACAAATAACCCCTTGCCCACCTGTTTTCTAATGTCCTCTTTTATGGCTGTTTGAGATCACATCTGCTTGACCATTTAAGAGAATCTCAAAAGCAAAAAGTTGGCCCGTCCATTGTTACATGCTTGGATCTCTTGTGGTGCCTGGGGTGGAAGACTGTGGATTGCCTGTTTCTTCTCTCTCATTTCTTCTTGCCCCTTTCCTTCTTCTCCCTTCCCTTCAACTTTTCTCCTTCTTCCCCCTCTATCTCAATCCCTTTCCCTTGTGACATCTGTGTTTTCATCAGCAATCTAACTCTTCTCTTAACCTTGCTCCCAGGAAAGAACTTGATAGTAAACATTTATACTCAACACAAGGTCAAGACCATATCCTGTTTTTCTGAAGGTCATTGGATTTATCTCTTGTTTTTATTGGTGTAATGGAATCGTAATCAAAGAAAATACAGTGATCATGACACACACACCCCCTCAGATGTGAGAACATTGGCTTCTGAGTGAGAATTGATGATAACAAGCCTTGGCTCTAGCATGTGGTCTTGGGCAAGCTACTTATGCTCTTTCATCTCAACATTCTCTTATATACCCTGGGGTTAATAATACTGGGTTTCCTGTTGAGATGTTCTGACAATTCAGTGAGACGGTTTATGCAATTCATATAGTGTACTGACTGTGTGTCACACGGTAAGGGCTCAATTTATTGTAATACAAATTGTCATATAATACAGGGAGGGATCATCATCATTATTATTATTCTGGAGAATCACTGCACTGAAGTCAGCCTAGTATACGTGACAAATACTTTTTATAGAGAGATTCTATCAAAAAGATATTTTTTAAAAGAACCATAAATCATGGATTAGATTGGTAAACCCAGGAACCTATTCATTTTAGGCCATAAAGGGCAGGAAAAGGAAATTTAAGTATGTAAAAAATTATAAATTAGAGAGAAAGCTTGTATTCTAGTGAAAATTTTCTAGTTCACACCCACATAATTGAAGAATGTTTTTATAGGAAGGTTACATACTTCAGACGCTTTGATTATGAAATAAATGAAAACTCTTTTAAAAATACATTAGTGCAATATTTCTGGAAGTTTCTTAGGTTGAGAGATATTTTTTCCCCTCTATTCTCTATTTGAAAATCCAATCGACCTTAAGGATTCAATGAGGCACTCAGAAGGCTGAAATGCTTAATTGTTTAATGGACATACATATGCATATTTTAAAGAAATCCATTCAGGACACACTAACTAAACTTTCAGAATGAGTCCTTTACCTGGGTGAAAGAGACTGAGTTGGATTATGTTGGAGCAGAAAGTTTATCTGGAGAGCATGTAGGAAGTTTCTAAAATAATTGAGAAACTCCAAGTCACAAAGACAGGATTGCTCTAAGGTAGAAGTGATGTAAGGGGTAGAAGGCAGGGCACCCGAGGGTGAATAACTTTCATCATTTCGCTGTGAAAGATCTTAAAATGCGAAGAGACAATAGTGTCACACACCTACCTTGTCTTTGATAAACTTGCCTTATCAAGTCCTGCTGTTAAGAGACTTCCTCTAATAGTTATCCCATCTCTTTTTCTTTCCTGCCTACAAGGCCAGTTCCACACTACCATGAATATGAATACGGTCTTTGAGCATGTCCATTTCAGTTCCTGGGAATGTCACACCTCCCCTCCTTTTTTAAAGACCTAGATCAGGCTACATTCTTCAGTGGAACCTTCCAGATGATGCCAACCATACTGCTGACTTACTTGCTTCTCTTAGCTCTAATTGACCAAAAGAAAAAAAAAATGTTCTTTTAAAACTTTACATCTTTTCAACTTCTCAATGTATCATCTTATTCCCCTACATTAAGTAAGTGAGGGGTTATAAAGAGCTTAATAATTCAAAGCCACCATTGTCAACTCCCTAAATCCTTGGCATTGAATAAGACAATTTTGCTCATGTTTAAGCATCTATAAATTTTTTTTAAATGAATTTGGTCTTTAAATGATTTCAGAAGGCTTACACAACTAGAGATGTAGAGGAGGAAAAATTTTCTCCCCTACCCACTTAGGTTCAGCAGGTGGTCCTGTAAATTAAACTGACAAAGGGCAGATTAGAGAAAAAAGAAAACAAATCAGGTTTATTTACATATGCAAGGTACTCAGTGATAAGTAGTGCAAAGGCTACTTAGAATGAGGACTTAAATAAACATTTTAACAAAAGATGATAACTCCTGGAGAAAGGAAAGGGCTTTGGGTTCCCAGGATAGTAAATTTTGGAAAGGAAAATGTGTGGGGGGGAAAAGGAATGGAAGATAAGAGTTCTTCAGTGAGATTTGTACCGAATTCTGTTCAGTGCGCATGGTCATTTTCCTCTCCAGATAAGCCAAAAACAAAAGGCAAAGAGCTGCTCCTGTGTTTCTTAGCTGCCTTCAGCCCAAGACAATCCTTATGCTAAAGTGGCATATTTTGAAGTCACATTTTCTGATCCCCTTCATAGACTAATAATCTTACATTTAAACTTGATGTAATTAGTTCCTATAGGCCTCGTCATTTTACATATGCTTTTGGAGAGGGAATAGCTAGGTCGTAAATACATCTGACTTTAATATTTTTCTCCAACTGGCTACATTTATTTTTGTATTTATATAGCATCAAAGGTTTGAGGAACATTTCTTAACCAGAGCACATCTCCTGGTAAAATTTTAAACAGCAGCTACAGTGAAGAGGAAGAAAATGATCAAATTTAGGTGCCAGGGAAATCATCCCATTTAAAATTGTTCAAAGGATCACAGTGATTTGGTGCAAGAAAATTCAAAGTCTGCTCCCTGACCCTCTCTCTCTCTTTTTTAGACTGTTCCATCGATTTGAACATGCCTTCTTGGAGTGAGTTTCTACGTTCTTAAGAGTGCCTTGTCAATATTTTCCTTTCAAGACCCTTAACCAGAGTCCCAGTTAAAAAGCCACTCAACATGGTGCAGGGAGGCCTCAGAGTAGAGGGGTGAATGCGGAGGTATGTAGGCTCTGGCACCAGGAAACCTACATTTAAATCAAAGTTCTGCTAAATGAGATCTAAGAGACCTTAGGTAAATTGCCTTTAAAGCCTGAATTTTCTCCTTGAAAACAGAGTAATCATCTCACTCTTAGGAAGCTGTAAAGGATTAAAATAGTTAATATCCATACATTTTCAGAATAGACACTTATACATTCTCAATAAACATTCATGACTATTATTTTTGGAGTAAAGCAGGAATAAATCCCAATCTTATCCCTTATCAGATTTGATTTTGTATAAATAACTTAATCTCAGTGCCCCTTGGTTTTTACCCTTCTTCAAAATAGTGACAATAACACCTAATTTATTGGTTTGAGATAAGAGTAAACTAATTTACACATGTAAAGTGCATACTACAGTTCCTGGTTCAGAGTCAGTGGATAGGAAATGATAGTGTATATTTTTTTGGTATTCTTTGCTCTTGATATGAAAAATAGAATTTTGCTAGATGCCCATTATGATGTTAAAACAGGAAGAGAGTTAGATGATCATGGGAAGGAGGGGAAAAAAACATATTTATCTATAACTGATTATAAATTACTGAAATAAAATAATTAAGCCATCTCTCAATTTACTTTTTAAATTAATATGCAGCCAACAATTCTTTCCTAGGCTAGTGTTAGACAAACATCCTTTCCTAAATGTCTGCTACTTCCCTAGACTTTTCAGAGGAAGCATGAAATTCTTTTCATAAGGCCAGGAGCAGTGGCACACATTTGTAATCCTAGCTTTCTGGGAAACTGAGGTGGAAGGATCTCTTGGGCTCAGGAGTTGGAGACCAGCCTGAGCAAGAGCGAGACCCTCTCTACTAAAAATTGAAAAAATAAGCTAGGTGTTGTGGTGGGTACCTGTAGTCCCAGCTACTTGGGAGGCTGAAGAAGCAGGATTGCTTGAGCGCAGATGTTTTGAGGGTACTCTGAGCTAGACTGACACCATGGCATTCTAAGCTGGGCAACTGAGACTATGTTTAAAACAAAACAGGAAAGGAAAGGAGGAGGGAAGGGAAGGGAAGGAACTCTTTTCATAGTGCTGTTGCCTCACAAAATCTTGCAGAGTACATGTTCCCCAGAAGACTCTGTGGGAAGAGCTAACAGAAAGAGCTCAGGAACCCAAGTGGTAGAGGTGGTCCATGTAGGCAGGAAGGGGCTGGGCCTCCACAATGTTCAGCTGGTGTCCTGAACTGGAAGGGCCACTGTCCTTGAAGGGCAAAACCTGCCTGAGATCAACAAAATCATATCCGCGGGACTTTATGTCTATTTCAATGGAGATTTTCATTCCTGGAAATTAGATGTGGTGATTTTAAAATACTTTAGCTAACTGTCTAAATCAAGAGATCAACTGGTAAATATTTGCTGAAAAACCTGCTGAATTGGAAAGCTGGACAAAGCACTGTTTGAATTCTGGTTTTCCCAGTGTGTGGCTCCTCTGTATTCCTTGTTTTCAGCTATGATACAGTATTCTGGAGGATTTAAAGACCAGTTTACGTTTGACTTGACCAAATTAACTTCTGTATTTTTTTAAACTTTTAACTTTATACAGCTATATGTTGGGGGATATTTCAGAGAATAGTTACTTGCAACCTTTCTTTTTTAATCAAGTACTAAGACCTGCTTTCCGTCCATGAGCTTTCTAACATAAATGAAATGCAATCTTTGGAGGAGTGGGTGGTTGCGTGGATGGATACAAGGGTGTCTCACATAAATATATTATCCAACATGAAAAGTAACCTTATTGGGACAAACTTGGTAGCCCACATGCATTTCTGGCTCCCTGTGGGCTGCGGTAATCAGCAGGTCTTCATGGGAAGAAACTGGATATAGGACCTGGGGGCAGGAAGGGCAGGAGGACCAGGGAAAAGCGAAGTCACTTACTCCAAAGAGCCACCACAGAGCCGCTGAAGAGTTGACACTTCCATCCGAATCCCCCTGTTACTGTGTGCTAAGCATAGACTCCAGGGACACACAGGCTCAATTAATTCTTAATTTTTACATCAGCTATAAAGAGGAGGTAGTGTTCCTATTGTACATTGAGAAGACTGAGACTGAGGGATAGAGATGTTTCCCCAAGGCCACACGTCAAGCAAGAGACAGACCAGGATTTAACTCAGATCCATTTATCCCAGAGCATGAGCATGGCCTGCCATTTCCAACAGTGGTACAAGCTCCCATTAGTGATGGTCACCCCTTCTGTGTCCTCCTTGCTGTCACCACCACCAAACCTTCCCCAAGTGAGCTGCCTTTCCCTCCTGGCACTGTCAGATGCAAAGGTATCTATCTGTGTAAGGGCTGGTGCCTCTCTTGGTCATATGTGCCATATACCCATGTATCCCTGCCCTGTCCCCTAGGGTGGGAACTTATCCAACTTCATACCTGCCTCTCCTATTAAACTATAAGCCATCAAAGGCTCAGGGTAGGCACTTTTCATTGTTTTGTCATTCAAGCACCATTCAAAGCCCATAGTAACCATTTAATTATTGTTAATGACCAAATGAATGAATGAATGTCTATTGACTTCCAGGCATGGATGACCACAGCTTGGCAAGTAAACTAACCTGTTTATGTTTTTGTTTTCTTATGAATAAAATGAAGACACTTATAATACCCACCATATAGTGCTGTGGGGATGAATCAATACTGATAAATTGCTACAATATTGATGAGCGCATAGTAAATGCTCAGTAAATGTCAACTGTTATCATGACCACATTTAATTCCCACAATTTTCTTTACATGGAGAATATCAAATGAAGTGTTATAGTTTCGATTTCACAGACTAGAAATTGTTTTTATAGTATGTAGATGCCCTGTGGAAGATCACAAAGCAAGAAGCAGAGCCTAAATGTGCCACCAGGGGACTGCGATATTACTCACATGCCCTTAAGTTTCACAGAGAGCAGAACTGGCCAAAAACCCATTCACACTGCCTGGGTTCCTTCTCTTCACCTCCATCATCAAGTTTGGCTTTAGCAAAAGGGGGTTCACCAGCAGAGTTTGATCTAGCCAGTGTGTTCCTGGTGTCACCTCAAGCCTGTGACCATCTGCAGAAGCTTCCCTGCTGCTAGGAGGTCTGGACTAGACCAGGAGATGGGACCCTGGGGACACCCCCACCCCAGGCATCATGGTTGTTAAGAATGACCTGAGCTTCTCCTCCAACACAGCCTGCTCTGAATCTGACTGTCCACAAAAGAGCGTTTTTTCTGTTTTGTTTTTTCATTTCAGGTTAATAGGAGCATACATATGTAAATTGCTTCTACAAGGTCAAAGCCCTCTGTAGTTATGTCCTTCATGCAGGCAGTGTGCCATATACCCATGTATCCCTGCCCTGTCCCCTAGGGTCGGAACTTATCCAACCCCTTCGCCTCATTGTAATTTGATTTAGTTTTTCTCTCATGTGAGAATGAATTTGTTAATCCTCGGGTCTCAAATGGGAACTGAGTACATGTGATGCTTATTTTTCCATTCTTGTGATACTTTGCTCTGGAGAATATTCTCCAAAACTGACCAGGTTGTTACAAAAGATACAAAATCTCCATCTTTCTATGGCTGAATAGTTTTCCATGGTATCCATACACCACAATTTATTGAACCTTTCTTGGTTAAAGGCACTTGGGCTGTTTTCATGTCTTTGCGACTGTGAATTGTGCTGTTATAAACATTTAAGTGCCAGGGCTGGGGAGGTGGCTCACACCTATAATCCTAGCACTCTGGGAGGCCAAGGTGCATGGATTGCCTGAGCCCAGGAGTTCAAGACCAGTCTGAGCATGAGCAAGACCCTGTCTCTAAAAATAGCCAGGCACTGTGGCCAAGCCTGTAGTCCCAGGTACTAGGGAATCTGAAGCAAGAGAATCGCTTGAGCCCAAGAGTTTAAGGTTGCTGTGAGCTATGATGCCACAGCACTCTACCAAGGTTGACAAAGCAAGATTCTGTCTCAAAACAAACTAACAACAATAAAAAATCATTAGCGTGCAAATGTCCCTGTGGTAAATGTCTTTTTGTTTTCTTTCTAGTCGATACCTAGTAGAGATTGCAGGATCAAATGGTAGGTGTTTTTAACAAGCGCCCGCGATCATTTCTATTACCAGGGAAGTTTATAAAACTTTGCTTTGAGGGAGTCTGAGGCTAGACTTAGTTTAAAGGCCAGTAGTGGTGCCCACCCTCCCGGGGCAGTTACTGAACATGAAAGGTCCTACCAAGCACCGCTCTGCCCCACCCTTCACCCGTGTTAGTAAACCTAAGGACTAAATCCATCTTCCAACAATGTCCCCGACCTGCCAGCTCTCAGTGGGCACCAGAACAGTGTGTGGAGCGGCAGGGGGCGGCTTAACAAAGTCCCGGAATCCTTGATCTTTTCCTTTGATACTTTTTTTTTCCCTTAGAAAAGCTGCCCATGGACTTCCACGGGAGCTTTTTGAAAGGGGCTGTACCCAGCAGCCGCTGATTTTTTCCTAGCGTGCAGAGAGCGGGCTGAGCTTTCTCCCGGAGGAGCCCCAGGGACAAGAGAGCAGCTGTTGTGGCAGAAAGGGGACGCTCGCCAGCTTCCCGGGCAGCAAACTAGCGCGCACACAGGTCTGCCTAGCCTCGCGTGCACAGCGCGGGGAGCGCCTCCGTGCTCTCCGGGCCAAGTTTCCTGGGAGTGTCCCTTCTCTCCGTGGACGTTGCAAAGTCTCCAGTTCTCACACCAACGTGTCCCGGTCAGCTCTGAAGCACTCGCTGGCTAACTGCAGCGCAGCGTGGGGAGAGGTCAGCGCTCTGTGGCTGGGGGAGCCCGCCAGGCAAATGCCAGGATCAGCATGAGGGGCTGGACTTTAGCCCAGGTCTGTCCTCACCCCGGGGGGCCGCCTGCTTGGCTCGGTGCGTCTGCGAGGAGCTGCTCACTTTTCCTCCTCGCAAGTCTTTGTTCCGAGCCAGACGTTGCTCCGATCCTCTAATCAGCTCCCTCCGCTCCAAAGAGGTCCGGAAGCTGGGATGCTCTGCCAGCTGAGAGGATGTTGACTCTGGAGTGGGAGTCGGAAGGACTGCAAACAGTGGGTATTGTTGTGATTATATGTGCATCTCTGAAGCTGCTTCATTTGCTGGGACTGATTGATTTTTCGGAAGGTAAAGTGGTCGCTCCCAGTCTGTGCTGTGGGTCAGGTCTGGTTCAGAACTGGATACAGAGGCTGCTGGAGTGGAGAAGGCTTAATACCGAAGCAAAAGTTTGTAAAATATGCATGCTTGACATACAGCAGCCCAGTGACGGGACAGGTCCTTTCGGTTTATCTAGACAGCTGACGTGGAAAGGGAAGGGATAGAGCACCGTTTTCTTTCTGTTTGAATCCTATTAGGGTTTATGTTGCTTTTGTGGGAGAAATACGCCTCTAAGCTGGGAAGTTAGGATTCTCTCCTAAGGGGGAATAATACAGGTTGGTTTGGGGTTGCCAAGCTCCTGGTGACGACCAGGCTTACATGTCATCAGTGATTCTATCCTCTGGAAAAGTTGTCTTGATCAGTGAGAAAAATGTCTGTGTGCGCCTCATTAATTACAGAGGTGTGGGGGTGGACTGGGTTGTTGATTATGATATAAAATGGGGGAGTTTGGGTATAAAATGGAGTTAATGGGTGCTCAGCAAAAAGGATGCTTTGAACATTTAATTTGCAAAAGTGTTTCATTTGCATTTCCCAGGGAGCCTCTTTGCCCATTTGTCTCCTCCGTGGGAACCCACATACCCCGATAGCATTGTTGTCACCAATAAATACTTAACCATCTTATACAAATTTTATTTTGCTATCCACAAGGAATTTGGTAGTCAGAAACTGGACAGTTAAAAAAGTTGGTTAACTTTGATTTGACTATTTAAAAGATTATATATATATATATATATATATATATATATGAATGAATACACACACTTGCAAACACACACACTTTCATAAAATAATGTTGTTTTCAAATAACATACTTTGAATCATTTCAATCTAAATCCTTTGACATCAATTCTACATCCAAGTTTTTCTTTCTTCCCAAGTGATAGAACAAAGTCCGTGAGATGCTTGCTTATATTCCTTCCACATAAGGATCTGGTTACTTATTGCCGAGTTACTTACTGCTCATGCTGTGTGAACAGGTGGAAATATTTAAACTTGCCTCTGCCTTTTGTGATTTTTCTACCTACAAAAGCTAAGATCTGATAGTTAAGATGACAGCATCCCAAACTGCAGGTTATACAGGTTTCTGTTACTTTGTTAACAATGGTCAATGTGTATTATCTTCAGAAAGTCCTTTTTTTCCTTGCAAAACAGATCTATTAGGTTTTGACCATTTTTGACCAACCTAAGGACATAATAAATTCTCATATAGTTTTTATAGCTTCTCAAAGCATTCTCAATCTAGGATAAATTCAACTTAGGCACAATAAAAATAATACTGCAATGAGATTAAAACTTCAGAAGTCAGGGTTTCTTTTCCCTTCTCTCATATCACTCAGGAATTTTATTTGATCCCTGAAGGAAAATGCATAAGCAAGTTTCTCCAATGCTAAACAAGAATCTAGCACTCTATTGAGACTTCTGCCTCAATGAAATAATGTTGGTGCCTTAATGAAATAGAAATAACTTCAGTTTCTGTGCTTAGAATAATACGCTTCTATCTCATTTCATCACCGTGTTAGTTTTTGTTCTGTGGGCTTGGATGAGCCGTAGCCCCCAACTTTAACACACTGTGCTCAAGGTAGTTTGGTTCCGGGGTAAGGTTCTGAAGAACAACTGCAGAGTATTTGAGGAAGTCAACTTTCACTGCTCTGTGAGGCCAGCACATGGTTCTTTCACTGCCAATGGGAGGACGTAGAAATTCAACGTCCAAAGTCTCGAGTTTAAGACCCCTTGCAATGATTTAGCTTTCATTCTTCAAGCTCTGTTTTATGTCATTTGAAGCTGAAGGTTTCAGACTCAAACTTCCAATTTGAGTTCCAACAATATGAAAAGAAGGATTGGAAACCTGACCTCTTACCACCCCAAGACTGGAATTACCGAATTTTGAGCTGACCTGATGTATCTTCCTTGGGATAGATATACAAATGCTATACCTATCCATAGCTGAATCTATATTTCTGTACGCATATATGCGGATGTTCCTCCATATCTATAGATACAGCCACGCCTACATATTTATAGATGCTATGCAGAAAGTCCAGTGAGCTGGGTTAACTTTTGATTCAATATAGAATCCTTGATCGTGCTAAAAACCAAGAATGCAGCTTACCACCATACATGAGGTATTTGCTTAATACGTTGGTCTTTTCTCTCACAATGCAGGTCAGAAGGTGCTAGTTTATTACAGCTCACACTAGACATAGATGATAAGTTAATTCATTTATCATAAAGCAGAATAAACTGGGGGTAGAGGCAGAATCCAAACCAAAGATTACTGAATCCTATTTAGTGCTGTTCCTACTACAGAATACTTTTCCTTTCCAAATCTTTCCTAATATCAGGAAGGGGAACAACAAAAACACACATGGGAAATTTTATGAATTCTTGAACCACCCATTAAAACCATGTGAAATATCTGAGGGAAATACGTTTATAGAAAATATGGATAAGATCATAGAGTGGCTGTGTAATTTCTATAAAGCTTTGAACCAAACCCAAGCATGAGACATAAGCAAGCTGCTAAGATGGACCTTTTTTATAGATTAAAGAAAGGATTAGGACAAAACTGAACCAAATGGGGCCCCAGGCTCCTTTCTCTCTAAGGTCTATACTTAGGGGCTTGGACTATACAAGACTCATATTCACTTGGCAATGAATGTCTGGTCCAGAGTTCAATGATGAGGCCCAATAAGAACTTGAGAACTGTGGTCTAGTCCTCCTGCCTATGTTTTCTCAGACTATTACAATTTTCTATTTCTATCTGGATTTTTTTTTTTAATCACCAGCCAAGTAGAGGATCAAGAAAAAAGGCAGCTAGAGTGAAAACCACACACACACAAAAAGTAGATTATCAGGCCTTCCATCTTTCTAGCTGCAAATATTAAAGGCTAACAAAGGTTATTCCAATATGGAGTGCTAAAAACGTCACTGAGATTGTACCAACTAAAAAACATGGCCCATAGTAAGCCAGGTAATTAAGCTTTTTTTTTTTTCTTTTCTTTTACCTTTCTTGTCTTTTTGCTGGCAGAAAAGGAAAGACGAGGACTAGGGCAGAATGTGAAGTTTCTCTTAGGCCTCACTGAGTTTATGTGCTGTTCTTAGAAGGAAACAAAACTTTAATACTTCAATAGTCCCATCGTATTTTCCCTAGCATGATTTTGTACATCAAATAATTTAGGAAATAACTTCTGAATCAATGTGAATGAGAGGGTCTATATTGGTGTTGAAATAAAGTAATATTATCATGGTATAATCTGTAAGGCTGGCAAGCATTATCCTTGGGTAGTAAGGGGTTAAGAGAAACAGTTTTCCCATTTAAATTAATTTCTAATTTTGATAAAGACTTATTTTTTGAATTCTCTTTTAATTGAAACCCAAGACTTAGAAAGCAAAAGCAATTTGTAAAGAGGAATAAAATGACTAATGAGATTTTCATATAATGATTTGAAGTTTTGCACGTATCCACTTGTTGGTAAGGGGAACAAGGAAGAACACTCACGAGATTAATCTCATCATTCCATAGTTCAGCATGTAGTATTGTTAGATTGAATGTTAACACGTTCAGGAGTCCTCTATCCTGTGCCAACTGAGATGATATATCAGTGCAAGATGAACATTTAAAGACAATACCCTCAGCAAGCTTACATTCTAGTAAGGGAGAATAATTTGCCAAACAAAACAGAAGGAAATATGCTGGACATAGGGCCAAGCAAGCAGTGGCCAGCAGAAGCACAGGTGGGATAGCGTCTTCTGGAAAAGGGTCCAGGGATGGTTTTGGAGAGGGGATAAAATAGTTATACAGGATATGGAAGTGGGAGAAGTATTTCCCAAATTGGAGAGTGTGAGAAGACCATTTCAGGCTGAGCAAAGAGATGAGCTGTGACCCTAAGCACTGACAGTGAGAGGGATCCCTGCGTGGAGAATTAGGTATGGCTTGTAACACATGGATCTCAGAACACTAAGCTGAAGGCTTAGGTCGAACAGATTACATGGGGTTCAACACCAGGAGTGTGAACTTATTTCCTAGCAGTGAAAGAGCCATTGAACTTTGGGGAACAGATGAGACCATGTTTTAGGTAGGTCAACCTAGGAGTAGGTAAAGATGAATTCAGAGGTTGGAGAGTGGAAGCCGAGATACTAGTTATACTTCTGTAGCAATTCGGGTGATAGGCCAGGGCAAAAATCCACAGAATTTCCTCCTCAGTAAAATACTTAGTGTGAACTGTCAGTTTCTAGTTTTTCCAGAAATTCTCATTTAATATAATATGCCTGGCTTGAAGCTATTCTGAAATAGCATAATTGTATTTTATTACTGAGGAAAATTGTTTGGTTTTAAATATCTTTCTTATGAAAAAAAGAAAGAAATGCAGGGAACACAGAGGTCATAGCTGTAGCTCCATTTGTGGCAGAAACTTAAAAATTCTGCTAGGTTTAGCTGACATCTTGCAAGGTCTTCAGTTATTTTGAAATTTCATTTTAGAAATTGTGCACATAAAACAAAGGATAGAAAATAGTATAATGAACTGCCCTGAATCATTATTTTGATTCAATAATTACTAGTACTTTGCCACTTGTTTTCAGCAATAGCTTGCATTTAATAAATATTTCTGATTATTTATGTTTATGCCAGCCCACTATGCTAGTCTCCAAGAGATAGAGATAAATTAGTGGTAGTCGCTGCCCCTAAGGAACTCTCAGTTGTATAAGGAGAAAGGAAATATAAGCAAATAAAATGTAATGCATCATGGTAAATAAGTCAATACAAGTCAGTTTGCAAAGAGCATAAAGGAATTAAGTTGAAGGGGAAGAGACAGAAGTAATCAGAGATGACTTCATTATGGAGGTAACCTCTAAACTAGGTTTTTAGGGGTGAAGAGAAGTTTATGAAATCAATATGTAAGAAAGGTGCTTATGCAACTACAATATAGAAAACATTGGATAAGACAACACCACACACAAATACAGGGACATGGTACCCATATGGAACTCCTAGAAAAATAACAAAAAAGTACAAGATGAGGTGACATAGTTTATTTCTTCTCCTTGATTATACAATTATCTTTGCTTTAGCACATTCTTGGAATAGAAAGCGTACCAAAGAAAATTATGGCATAAACATTTGCATCCATACTGTGATAGTACCAGTGTACTATTACACTGGTACCACAGAATGAGGCCCTCCAATGCTACTTTCAAGTTCCCATTGTAGGCTGAAAATGGGATGAGTTAATTGATAGTTTTACTTTCTTTGTTTTCTTAGTGAAATTTTACATCAAAATCCCCCTGCAAGGTAAAGATATGCACATACCAACAGTATCTGGGGCTGCCATTTATTACACCCCCTGGCCTGGGAATAATTTCAATTGAGACATCCAGCAGTGGGCTACAAAAACCCAGCTTAGATGGGCCTTGGTTTGACTGGGAGAGCAGCCATTTTAGTTCTATAGAGTTAGGAACATATGGAGTACCTACTGTGTGGAAGGGAGTGGAAAATAGTTGAGTGTTTTACTATCCTGATGAAGTTTCAGAATTTGTTAGAGGCCAAACAGTTCATACATAACTAATCCAAGATGAAAAATTCTGGTGATTATGATCTATCTTTCATAAGAAAATGTGAGTAATGGTAAATGGGTTTCAGATTATATGACAAAAAATCAATACATTGTACCCCACAAAAGCATAAATGTATTCATTATCTATGTGTATATGACTTAATAAAAGGAAAAAAGTAAAGAAAAATTCAGGTGAGAAAAAGGAAAATCTATAGAAAACGTAGAGAAAAGAACCATTCCATCCGCGTGAAAGTTTTCTGGGACGCCTACAAGAAGATGGTGACATTTTTAAGTCTCAAGAGTGGAAGGATCAAAAGACTTTGGCAGGTAGAGAAAGGAAACTAAAATTTGAACTGTATTTAAAAAGACATGTAGTTTCCTGAAATCATTTCTTATAATCAGATCAGCATTAAAAGGACCATTAATTTATTTAAAATACTAAGTGTCTGCTTAGACCTGGAAGTGTCCTTGATAGTGATTTTGGGGGTGGGGGGGTGGGACTGTCCTTGCCCAGTTTGGTTGTTTTGGGAAGTCGTTCCTTATCCCATCTTGAGAGGAAAGCTGTAATTTTAACTGAAGGATAGGAAATAGATAAGAGGGGCAGAGAAGCGACTTATAGCTGTCATACCCTCCACCCCAAAATCCTCAGAAAAACATACCTGTGGTTCAACGATTTATGTTCATTACTCAATTCAGAGAAAGACAGAATGCATCCCACAGGAAAGTATAGAGTGGCTCAGAAAGAGTGTTAGACAGGACTTATTACGGAGCATGGAGCTTGTTTCAGGTACTTTTAGAGAATGTTTGAGGAAGCAGGGCCTTGATCTGGACTGGATGCTATCAGGAAGGCAGGGTAACTCTAGGACTGGGTATCTTGCAAGGGTATCTACCACTCGTGAAGACTAGACAGAGGCTAACGCTGTAACTGGTGAGGCAGCAGCAATTACTCATATTAGTTGGGCTATGAGGATACTTTCTCATTTTTGTGATTTAGAAATCATGTTTTTGCCTCTGTTTAAACATGATTAGAGAGTGGTCTTGCTTATGTATTGATTAATCTTCAACGCAGAGTGTTCTTATCTGATGTTGATATTCTGAGAAATGTTTATATCCAACAGGAAAACAGCAAGACCTAGCTGATAAGCCAGCTTAGCTCCTTCTGGCTCTCAGACCGATTAAGGAAGAGAGCAGAGCAGGGGGAAGGGGAGGAGTGCAGGCTCAGTACCAGGTGGATCTGAGCCTAATCCTGATGCGGCAACTGTGAACAAGTTACTTGATCCTTTGAGCATCAGTCCCCTTTTCTGTAAAACAGGGCTAATGATCCCCATCTTTCAAGATTATTATAGAGAATTCAAAAATGCGAGTGGACTGTCTAGCTCCATGCTACATCCACAAATTGGAGGCAATAAATGTTCTTTCTTACAGTGATCTTGAAATGACAAGTACCATGTTCGAATTTCCTGACATAGAATAGTGGATCTCACCTAATGTCCACAGTGGGAGGGCTTTCAGCATGGCCCCTGGGGGAAGGGCTCAGCTACAACTTGAACTTTACCATAGAAATGAAAAACAATATAACCTAAATGTCTGTATGCTTATCTCAACCTGAAATAATAATAAAAAGAATAATAGATCTCAAATTTTGGAGTATTTTAGAATCTCCTACATGACCTGTCAGTCACAATTTACTAGACTCCACCCTCAGAGTTTCTGGCTCAGTAAATCTGGGATTGGGATCTGAAAAGGTACATTTTCTAGAAAGTTCTTATGTGAGACTAATGCCACTGGTCCAGAGGCCTAACTCTGAAAAATACTGAGTCAAGTAGAAATACGAAGGGCCAAACCCAGGGTATCTGCAAAGTCTTCTTCACTGGGTTGCTTTGCACCTGTTGAGCTTTGTTCTGCAGCGGTGGTCAGCCAACTTTTGCTATCACAAACATTTCAGACTTTCTGGGCCACACAGTTGGTCACAACTATTCAACTCTGTTGGTCTCCAAAACAACCATAGACAATACACAAACAAATGGGAGTGACTATATTCTAATAAAACATTGTGGGTACTCAAATTTGAATTCCATCCACATTTTATGTGTCACATGGAACTAGTATTTTTTTTAACCATTATTTTAAATGTAAAACAATGCTTAGCTGCCACACAATGCCAAAATTGGCAGCAGGCTAGATTTGACCTACTGGTGCAATTTAACCACTCTTGTATTAGACTGGGCAATTAAGAAACATATTGAGAAGGGGATCTCCAGGTGAGAAGCTCTTGCCTTTTAGAAACTTATCTACATTTTTCTAACCCCTCAGTGTCATTGAGTAAATGAGGCATCTACTCTGTTTTTGTAGGTTGGTGGAATTATCTCCCAAATTCACCAGTGCTTTGAATTAGCGTATAGGTGTTAGCTAAATAAAATTGTTCCCTCCTTCTAATTTCACACTTCTAGACCAAATTTGATGGTTGTCATATAATTAAGCCATCTATATCTTTGTCATATAATAAGTCAGTATGAGGGATTGGTGTTCTGCGTCATGTTGATTTTAATTTTCAGTTCTATTATCTCTTGGACAAGGTGGCACTATGTTCTTTTCATTGAGTTTGTAAGCGCTTACGGAGTAGATTTGTTAAAGACACATTTCAACATTTCCTGTTAAATCAGTGTTCAGGCTCTTGTGTTACATTTTATCTTTTGAGTTTGGGGTAAATATGTTGAATCAACAAATTTTTTTTATTAGATCATAACTGTGTACATTACTGCATGCATGGGGTACAATGTGCTGATTTTATATACAACTTGGAATGTTTACATCATCTTAAGTGAATCCTTCTGAAAATAAGAGATATACAAGTAGTACGTAAGAGCTATGGTCTTTGAACTGAGACAACCCTAGATTCCATATACAGCTCTGCCTTTTCTTGGCTAGGCAATCTTGGACAAGACCACTAGAACTTCAGTTTCCCGTATGTAGAATGAGGGGAATAAATAGTAGCTCTGACCTCATAGCCTTACAATGAGAGTTAAGTTAAATGATTTGTTAAAATTCTGCTTAGCTTTGAGGGAGGGGCGAGGAGGGGGGAGGGTGATTGGTGGGATCACGCCTATGGTTCATCCTACAAGGGTACATGTAAATCTCTCTAAGTGTAGAATATAAATGTCTTAGCACAATAACTAAGAAAAAGTTAACTAACTATGTTAACCACTTGGATGAAAGTATTTTGAATTGTATACAAAAACAGTACACTGTACCCCATGATAGTATTAATGTACACTGCTATGATTTAATAAAAAAAGAAAAAAAAATTCTGCTGAGCACCATGCCTATTAGCACAGAGTACTCAATAAATATTGGCTATAAATTATAGTGTTATCATTATCACTGTCTTTGTTTTTCATATCAGTCATGACTATTGAGCAAGCATGGTCCTTTATTCAATCATCTGTGATAAGAAGAGTTTCATTTGTGATCTGCATCCCAGGCACTGTGCTGGTTATGGGGAACTGAAAGTCCCAATTTTGGCTAAGATGGGTTTACATGCAAGTGAATTTACCAATAAGATGGTTCAGTAAACTTCCCTGGTCTCTTATCTATGTAGGAATCGGAGGAAACATCAAAGAGAGACTGAGCAGTCCCATTTATAAACTGGGAGCATCAGAATGTCTCACAGAGATGATCTTTGAGTTGAATCTGAGTGACACTTCCAGCAGTAGCATCCTGCATCTTTGAGAACTACTGACAGCTGATAAAACACCGTTTAGCATTACCAAGGTCATATTATGTTGATCCAAGATTCTTTCCCTGATTTCACATTATTCCCTTTTTCCAGAATGCCTTCCCCTACACAAATTAAACCTCCTTTCCCCATATCAGTTGAATACTAAACCCACCCTCTCTCGAATATGACCTTTCCTGCCCAATCTGAATTCAGCTAGTGCTGATGCATGCTGTACAGCAAACGCAATGCTAGGTGATAGTAAATCTTCATGCACTGTCCCTCCAACCACTTCATTCATTCATTTTCTTCACAGCTAGACAGGTGGGCATACTCCACTTCAGCACAGTGAGAACTTTCCCTGGATCTCCACAGAGTCCAGAGCTGCACAGAGCGTGTTACACAGGCTCAATAAAACAGGCATGCCTTGTTTTACTGTGTTTTACAGATACTGCATTTTTTACACATTGGCGGTTTGTGGCAACCCTGCCCAGCAAGGCTGTTGGTGCCATTTTTCCAACAACATGTGCGCAGTTTTGTCTCATGGTCACCTATGATTATTGACATTACTATTGTGTGTATTTGGGGGCACCACAAACTGTACCCATGCAAGATGACATATAGTATTGTGTGGGTTCTGACTGCTCTGTGGACAGGCAGGCCATTCTCTCATCTCTCTCTTTCTCCTTGGGTGTCCCCGGTCCCCAAGACCCAATAATACTGAAATTCAGCCAAATAACTACCGTACAGTTGCCTCTCAGTGTTCAAGGGAAAGAAAGAGCCACGTATCTCCCACTTTAAATCACAAACTAAAAAGGATGAACGTAGTGAGGAAGGCCTGTCGAACATTGAAATAGGACAAAAGCTGGGCTGTTTGTGCCAGAAAGTCAAGTTGCAAAGCCAAAGAAAGAAATGATTCTTGAAGGAAATTAAAAGTGCTACTCCAGCGAGCACTTGTTTGTACACTGTTTATTATGCCCTTATTGCACACTTACTAGACAACCACATAGTAAAAAATAACTATTTTATGCATTGGGAGACCAAAAATTATGTGCCATGCTTTATTGTGGCTTTTGCTTGATTGCAGTGGTCTGGAGTGAAACCCACGTTGGCTCTGAGGTGTGCTTGTATTTATACCAGTTTCTCAATTGCATCTTTGACAGATTGTACTTTTATACTCAACTCCATCCTCATCTCTTCCAGTATGAGATCACGTCCTTCCAAGATGTGTAACATAGGGAACAAGCTTGTACTCATGGTTTCCCATGAAACGTAGGAAATGAGCTTGTACTCATGGCTTTTCTCCATCACCTACAAAATAAAACCACAGCGTCTTTGAATATTATATAAAAGACTAGGATTAGAGCCATGTCTATCTGAGCAGTCTCGTCCCTGGTCATTTTCCACCCCTTTTCTCCTTCCCAACTTCGTGTTTCTGCCACATGGCAATAAATTTCCCAGAGCTTCTTGTATTGGCTTCAACTGCCATATTCTCCCACGTACTGTTCTGACTTCGAAAATGCCCTTCCCTTCTCGTGTTCCTGGATGTGTCTTCCCAACCTTCAACTCTTATCTCAAATTCTTCCTTCCTGAGATAACCATCCTGACTTCCTCAGGCAAAAATACAAAGAAATGGAGACTCTGGGCCTGAAGACTTCATGCTTCTTCCTTACTCCCCCATGCCAATTTTATGCTCCCAACTGTCACCTCCTTATTAGTTTCCAAACACTTCATGATGTTTCATCCTCACATCTTTCCTTATTCTGTGAATACCCCTCCCTTCTAGAACTCAACTCCCTCAGGTCTTCACCTGATTAACGCTTCTTTATCCTTTAAGCTGAGTTTAGGAGCCTTCAGTTCCAGAAAACCTCCTTTGAACCACCTGCTTGGATTAAGTGCCCATTTCTGTCATCCCAAAGCACTCTATCGCAGCACTTCAAACTGCATTAAGCTCTTGATTTCTATCTCTTTCTCTTTTGCTAAACTTCGAGCACCACACAGGCAAAGCGCTTACCTCTGTCTTGTGTGAGTGAGCGGATGGCTGGGTAGATGATAGATAGACAAGTTAATTCAGAGGTTCCCTGATAAACCTGACAGAGTTTCCATAACAGTCTTGAATTGAAATCATTTTTAAACATTTTATTTTAGCTGGAGCTTCTCAAACTTGGCTCTATGGACACTTGGGGCTGGATATTTCTCTGATGTGGCACTATCCTCTGTATTAGAGGATGATCGGCAGCACCCTTGGTCTGTACCAAACAAAGGCCAGCAGCACCTGTAACAACCAAAAGTGTCTCCAGGCACTGCCAGATGCCTGGGGAACTAGGGGTGGGCAAAATCACTCCCCCTGCATTGAGAACAGTAGGGTTGTGTTAAGACAAGGCATAACTTGTATGCCTATCTATATACTCATAGATCAATAAACCAAATTTAAGTTGGAAAACATCAATGCATTGAAAGCCATTGGAAATCAAAACTGAGTGTTGGAAAGAAATTTTTTTCCATTACAAAAGCAATAAATAATCATTAAGGAAAATATATAAGTATTAAAAAAATTAATAAAACACTGTCCCATCATTCTGTGAATAACCACTCATAGTATTTTTATTTACATTGGTTTTCTACATGTATATTGATATTTTATACTTAATATACTTAATAATACTATATGGATTATAAAATTCCATATAGCTTTACATTCAATGGCAGAGTGTAAGTACTTGAAAATTATACATCTTTTATACTAGATGAAATACCTACATTATATTCTAAAAATGTGTGTGGTGTGCTATAGTTTACAAATCCTGATTTTAGAATATGTAAATTATTTCTATTTTTTCAGTATTTGGAAAATTCTGTAATAAAATCTCTGTGTATAAAGTTGCTTTTATATTTAAAACTATATTCTTAGGATAAATCTTAGAAGAAGAATTCAACAGGACAAGAGAATAAAGTATTTCAAGTCTCTTGACATATATATGTCTCTATTAAATCTATGCAGTATTATTAAGTATATTAATTTTAAAGGATCAATTATGCATGTTGAAAAGACAGTGTAATTAAATGACAATATTATAGGTAGTTATTCATAGAATGGTAGGGCTATTTTTTTAATTTCTCTTTCTTAACTTACATATTTTCCTTAATGATTGTTTATGACTTTTTTTTTTTCTTTTGCAGTTTTGGGCCAGGGCTGGGTTTGAACCCACCACCTCCCATATATGGGGCCAGCACCCTACTCTTTGAGCCACAGTTGCCACCCTATTGTTTATTACTTTTGTAATAGAAAGAAGATATTCCTTCCCAACACTGAGTTTTGGTTTCCCATGACTTTCAATGCTTGGATGTTTTCAAAGTTAAACTCATGCACACTTCCCATGACTTTCAATGCTTGGATGTTTTCAAAGTTAAACTCATGCACACACCCACATACACACACACACAGAGACAATTTGAATTCTGAAGGGGTCAGATAAATTTTCCTATCCCAGTGGTTTACACTAACTTCCCTGTCAGTACATGCTGTTTTTAGAGGACGCATCGAAAGTGGTCACTAAAGACCATAGTGGCAAACTCAGTGTTAAAGGGTGTTGGTGATTCCAAGAAACTGAGTGCTAAGGCTGGACTGCTAATGCCTTTAAACCAGTATCTGGAATTGAACTTTGAGTATGAAATTCCCCTTGTACTCTAAAGATGCTCACCTTGTTTCTCTCACTTGTCAAGATACAGTCCCTTTATAAAAAGGGCTAAAACTTTCAGCAACCATCACACCCATGTCAACCATCAGTCCTGGAACTAAATAAGCATGAGATTAGTCATTTAAAGAAAAAAGGGCATATTTTTATACTAGATGAAGTAACTCTTTACATATAAAAGAGGAAAAATAACCGGCATAAAATTATCGCTATGCATATTCAAAGAAATATTTCCTAAGCCTTAGTACTAGATACATTTTACTTAGATGACTTAATTTTATTTATTTATTACTTTAGTATTTTTGAGACAGGGTCTTGCTCTGTTGCCCAGGCCAGCATACAGTGGTGCAATCATAGTTCAATGCAGCCTTAAATTCCTGAGCTGAACCAATCCTCCCACCTCAGCCTCCTTTGTAGCTAGAACTACAGGTGTGCACTACTGTGCCCAGATAATTGTTAAGTTTTTTATAGAGATGGGGTCTTGCCATATTTTCTAGGCTGATTTTGAACAAATGAACTCAAACAACCCCCCCAGCTAAACCTCCCAAAGCATCAGGATTACAGGCGAGAGCTACTATGACCAGCCTACTTAGGTGACTATAAATAGCAGGGAAGGAGATAATGTCTTTTTTAAAGGTGTGCCATGTTCATCTCAAGTAAAAGTGTGGGGCATCTTGTTCATGTAAGAAAGTCTGGAACCAAGAATCGTGGATACTTTGAAAGTCTGGAACCAAGAATCATGGATACTTTGAGTAAAAAGATATGAAACCAATCCCAGCTCTCCCATGGTATAGGTCATGATAAAGGAATGAGTTGTCCTTAGTGAATTAATGGTAGAGCTTTGTTGTAGAGGCAGAACAGCCCCTGAAACACATGAGCCATGGGTCCTATGCAAAACATCAAACCTCTCTGGACCTCTGTTTTCTTGCTTGTAAGGTAATAATCATCATAATTACCATGTCATAGGGTGATTTTGAAGCATAAAATGATCCTGAGAGAAGGCACCCACCCAGTACTTATTAAATGCTACTCATTTAATATTAGAGCTTATTGTTGTGATTCAAGTTTTCCGAAGGTTACTTTAGTGCTCATTCTTCTTATGTAACTATTGGTTAGGAAGAATCCAAATATAATGATCAGAGTTGACAAAACCTAATTGTCTTTATCCTGATTGTGAATATTTTTTGTTACACTTTTTAGTAGGTTCGGTTCTGTTATATATGGAACTGTTCAGAGATATTGTATGTACGTGCTTTTATGGATAAGGAAATTTGTTCAAATTTGCACAGTAACTTGATGAGTGTATGTGCTAGCAAATGGTAAGACTGGAATCAACCCCACAGTCTTCCAAGAGATCATGGTTTTTCTATCCTAACCTTTCTTGTACTGCTGAGGTTTCTTCTAAATATCTGATACATAAAGACATACTTTAAGGTACCTGGATTAGTAAGGCCAAGATGGTATTTTTAGAATCAAGTACTTTCCCAGACATCCATTTGAATAGAATTAAGAAAATAAGTAACTCTATATGTGATCAGATGTATAGTTATTAATGATCTGGCTGATAGAAATTCTCTAACAAATAAACAAGAGAAGATTAAAGACCTGGCAGCATGAAGTAAATTGCCAATGCGATTCCAAATTTAAACAAATTGCAGGGGTAAATGGATAATGATAAAATAATTTGAAGACAGAGACACCTGGACAGATACCCGAATCCCACATCTGTCCTCACTATATTCAGCCATTCCTAAATATCACTGGTGCATTGAAGTTGAAATTAGCAGAGATTTCTAAACATCACTTGAGTAAAAATT
>CAUYQV010050841.1:0-21940 GCA_963574575.1 Galagoides demidoff
TTTTTTTTTTTAATTGAATGGTAACTATGTACATTAATGCACTTCTGGGGTACAGTGTGGGGTTTTCACATGCAATCCGAAATACTTCCATCAAACTAATCAACACAGCCTTCATGTCATTTTCTCCGTTATTGTTTTAAAACATTCTGATTCTACTCTTAGAGAGAGTACCCCTTGTAAGATAACACTTGTACCCCTGTAAGATAACAAACTTTATATCTTCAAAAAAAAGTGTACTTCTTTTATAGTGTCCAGATTTTCTAAAATAAGTATGTCTTACTTTATAAAAGTGGACAGTGGGGCAGCACCTGTGGCTCAGTGGGTAGGGCACCAGTCCCATATACTGAGAGTGGCGGGTTCAAACTCGACCCCAGCTAAAACAGCAGTGACAACTGCAACAAAAACAACCAGGCATTGTGGCAGGCACTTGTAGTCTAAGCTATTCAGGAGGCTGAGGCAAGCAAATCACCTAAGCCCAAGAGGTGGAGGTTGCTGTGAGCTGTGACGCCATGGTACTCTACTAAGGGTGACAAAGTGAGACTCTGTCTCAGAAGAAAAAAAAAAGTGGACAGTGATTATTGAGGAAAAAAATGTTTAAAGGAACAGGCTGCTTCAAAGTAGGAGCATGAGGCCAGGACACTGGGTTTTGCTTTTTCCCCTACAAATGGGGATCCCATCAGTTTCTTTTTGCATCAGGCTTAGGGGAAGCACAGCGTTGTACTGGTTGTTCCCAAATGCCTTCCTTGGTTTTAGACATTTGGCCTCATCAAGGGGACCAGAGTCGGCATCCTCGTTGATGTATCAGCCGTCAGCAGTGGCCCTCAAAAAGAGGAGTTCCAGAATGACTTCGTGGTAAGTTTCTGGCACAGAAAAGCAGTGGATC
Source organism: Galagoides demidoff (assembly GCA_963574575.1). Lineage (NCBI taxonomy): Eukaryota > Metazoa > Chordata > Mammalia > Primates > Galagidae > Galagoides > Galagoides demidoff. The sequence continues at coordinate 884 of CAUYQV010050841.1, forward strand.
CACCCCATCATCCTTCCTTTCCTTAGCCCGCTAACCTGCAAAACAGGGTGTTTTGTAAAGAACAGTTCACACTTAATTAGTGCCTCTGTTTAAAGAAATGTATTGTTCTCAGAAAAACAGTCACAGAGTCCTTTTCTGTGACAGTATGAACGTCTAGTATTGTCACTTGCACCTCCCAACCAGACACTTTCCCTCAAGAGCCCACCATTCCCTGGAGGGAGGCCGACTTTAGCACAGTGGAACAGAAGCAAAGTGCTTCTGGCCTTTTCTGGATGGAGCAGCTGTTCTGGTTTCTTCAGAGTTCAAGTTCCTGTTAGATACTCATCAAATACAGCTCTAGAGCATTGACCAAGCTGACATCAAGCCCATTGCGCCATCCCTGACTCACTTGCCTTGGAGAGAAACCAGTGCCCCTGACCTTTGTCCTCCCTCCCTGGGTGCCACAGTTAAGCACTAAAGATCCAGCCGTAGCACATGCTGAGAAGAACAGCCAAGATGCCCACCCCCTCACACCAGAGGCCCAGCGGGCAGGAAGCTGATGCCAGTGTAGGGCCTCTAAGCTGAGCCTCAAGCTGCCCTGTTTCAGCACAGCTTATGCCCCAGCCCAGAGGGGCCAGCAAGGCTCTAGAACTGAAGCCAGACTCCATATGACTCTAGCTCTGTGATGGAGCCAGTGTCGTCCTTTTGTCCAACAGAACCTCGTTGATGAGCAGCTGAGCCACAAGGAGAAGCTGTTTGTCCTGTCCTTTGGCATCACAACCCAGTCCCTCTGGCCGGACCCTGTAGAAGTCAACACCTCCACGTGAGTGGCTACCCAACCTCCACTGGGATATTTGCTTGTTCATTTTCCTCCTTAGGCATCAGTGTCATAATTAAATAATTAAGGTGAAAACCCCAAGACCTCAAGAGCAAAGTGAGTACAAAGAGACAGTTCACAAAGACAGAAACACAGTAGCCAAAAACTTTTGGAAAGATGTTCTCTTTTCTGAGTAGTCTACAAAATGAAAACCAAACACCCACAAGATACCATTTTTAGCCAGCAAACTTACAAAAATAGTTATATTATTGTGAAAATAACACACATACTTAAAAAAAAAAATCCCAGGGCTGGGAGCAGTGTCTCATGCCTGTAATCCTAGCACTCTGGATTCTCAACGTGGGTGGATTGCTTGAGCTCAGGAGTTCAAGACCAGCCTGAGCAAGAGTGAGACCCCTCCATCTCAAAAAAAAAAAAAAATAGCTGAGTGCTGTGGTAAGCACCTATAGTCCCAGCTACTTGGGAGGCTGAGGCAAGAAGATCATTTGAGCCCAAGAGTTTGAGGTTGCTGTGAGCTATGATGCCATGGCACACTACCAAGGGTGACAAAGTGAGACTCTGTCTCAAAAAAAAAAGACAAAAAACCAACAGTATAAAAGAATAAGTAATAGGGGGGCACCTGTGGTTCAGTGGGCAGGGCACTGGCCCCATATATGGAGGGTGGCCAGGTTCAAACCCAGCCCCAGCCAAACTGCAACAAAAAATAGCCGGGTATTGTGGTGAGTGCCTGGAATCCCATCTACTCAGGAGGCTGAGGCAAGAGAATCACCTAAGCCCGAGAGTTGGAGGTTGCTGTGAGCTGTGACGCCACTGCACTCTACTGAGGTGATAAAGTGAGACTCTGTCTCTAAAAAAAAAAGAGAGAGAGAGAGAGAGAATAAGTAATAACAAACAAGTTTCCTTCTCATCTCCAGTAACAGTTTCTTGTATTCTTCCAAAGCAGACTTTGCACACAGATTCATCCACTGGTTTACCCTCTTATTAAACAATTGGGAGTTCTTAACGTGGGTCTGCACGTTGGCTTTTTACCTAACCTTAAATATCCTCCTATGGTAGTTCATACAGTGTAAAGCTGTATTTGTTTTAATGTTTAATCATTTGTTTTATTGTTTAATGGGTACATTGTATTCCACAGCATAAATGTCCTTTATTTGGGGGTTTCTATTGTAGTGTGGGGCTTTTTTGAGGGATGGAAGAAAGATGTTTAAGAATTTCTACTTCCTTATGCCAGTAAGTAAAAATACCTTTCAGCAAAGGGGATACCCGATACATGTGTCGGGTTCCATGCCAGACACTTCACATATATGATTATATTTAATATTTATAGCCACCCCATAGAATAGGATTATTCTTTGCACTTTGCAGATGAGGAAATTCCAGGTAGGGAAGATGCCCAAAGTGGCAGAGCCAGAATTGGATTCCAGATCCCCAGAAGAACCACATGCTTAGATTCCTGGGAGGGAGGTCCCAGCCCAGTACTAGATGTAAAGTGGCCACTTCTAGGTAGAGAAATGCCTCATTTCTGGCCTCTCCAGCTTTGAATCCGAGCTCTGACAGTACCTGGGGGATCTTGACTAGTCCCTTCTCTCATTTGCAGAACAAATGAGTGGTAGGATTGCTTGAGCTCAGGAGTTCGAGACCAGCCTGAGCAAGAGCAAGACTTCATTTCTACTAAAAATAGGAAAAAATAGACAGGTATTGTGGTGGGCACCTGTACTGCCAGGTACTCAGGAGGCTGAGACAAGAGGATCACTTGAACCCAGGAGTTTGAAGTTGCTGTGAGCTATAATGATGCCACAGCACTTTAGCCCAGATGACAGAGTGAGACCGTCTCAAAAAAAAAAAAACAAACAAGAAGTCTATCCTGAAATCTATTGGCTAGAGAAGGCTGGGACTTGTTCTCTCTGTTCAAAAAGGAGATTTATGATAAGAAAAGACAGACTTATTAACACTAAACTGCAACTTTCTTTTTGAGAATTTTGACTTTTTGAAATAGAAAGAGGAGAGAGAACTCTTTCACTCATGCCATGAGATCTATTAATCAAAAATTACCAGGTGGGCGGTACCTGAGGCTCAAAGGAGTAGGATACTGGCCCCATATACCAGAGGTGGCAGGTTCAAACCCAGCCCTGGCCAAAAAAAAAAAAACAACAACTACAAAAAACTACCAGGTTATAATCCTTTTCCATGTTACAGTATTGTGTGTCCCAAACCATGTGGGACATGGCCACAGAGCCAGGGTGCTGTCTTTTAAAGTCCTCTTAGGGTTGGGGAATTAACTCTGGCCTTATGCTGAGGCCTGGCTCCCAGGAGAGTTGGGTGTGGCATTAGGAGAAGGAACTTAGTCCCAGAACCTCACTTAGCAGTTGCTTAACTCTGAGCCTCAATGTCCTCATCTACAAAGTGAGAATAAAACTACCATCTCAATGTATTATTGTTAGACTTAAATGAGCTAATATTTGTCCTTGTCCTAGCACCTAATAAGAGCAAATTGTCATTCCCCCCACCCCCCAAGGCTCCAGGAACTCAAGCTCTGGGTAAAGACATTGCAATCCGATGGAGGCAGCAATTTGCTGCAAGCCCTGAAGAAAATCTTCACTCTAAAGGAGCTGAATTACCTGGTGGCCATAATGGGACGCTGGTAGGTCTCCTTTCCTAAGCAGGGTGTGGAAAAACCCAACCACTGTTTGAGGCATAGATGATCCTGGAGTGTGACTCTTTCCACGTGCTTGAGAGAAGGATGATGTTCACAGGCTGCCCACCCACAGGTAGGGCAGGGTGGCCAAGGCTGGCCAGACCTGTGTCCCCCCAGCCAGCCCTGCATCTCATACAGGGGACTGGGGGCACAGGTGGTCAGTTAAGAATGGGTAGAGTTTCCCTGAGAACTACCATTTTGCTCTGGGATGTTCTCAGAATGGTTTGACCCAGGGTGCCCACTTGTCTTCTTTTGTCTTCTCCCCAGCCCAGATCAGCCTTCGGAAATGCTGTGTGACTACATCCAGCAGGCCAGCTTGGGAAGGGAGCTCATCACCCACATCATCACCTACAAATGCAGTGATCAGTTACCCCCTGTAAGTACCTGAGATCCTCCCAAGAGTCCCTGGGATTAACAGCAATGAGCTGGGAAGGCCTGCAAGGCTCACTGCCTGGACAGACCCCCTAGCCATGGACCAGCACAGGCTCTCCCCTGGGCTTAGTTCTCCCTTTGGTAAAATGGGAAGCATTGTGTAGTTAGGAGGTTGAGTTAAAGAGGCAACTTGTTAGAGTGCTGGTGTTTCCCTGGGAGGGCTGACCCTGCCACCATGCCCACAGGCTGTCCTGAAGAACCTTGCAGATGCCATCGGGGGCTACTATCACTGCTACAGCCCAGGGGCACAGGTAAGCCCTTCTGCCAGCACACCGCCCTCCTTCTCTCCCTGCCTGTCTCCTGCTAGGCCAGGGCATCTGGGCCAGATCATATTATGTATTTGTTTCCTTCTTCCCCTACCCAACTCATATTCAGGTTTATTCAATGGGTAAAATCAGGTTAAAATGAATATATGGGAAGAGTTAGGACAACTTGAAGTCACAAGAAATCCTTTGGTCAGCATGCGTTGATTACATGCCTGGGAACCTAGAAGCCTTTTAAAGCCCAACTGGTAGATCCTCAGTCACTGTCTTGTTGCCATTAATAGAGGCCCCAGCCTTCCTCTGCTCCCACCAAAGCCCAGAATCTGAAACAACTGCCTCAATTCTCTGTCCTAGATAGACCCCTCCTACTACAAGGGACCTACCACAGGGCAGAACAAGCAATCGATTCTATACCAGTCCATCCATTAGGGTCCTTGTCCCTGTGAATAACTACATCCCAAGGAGTTAACAATTAACAAACAATTACACAATGGAGATAGCAATTAGCAAACATGGGTGCAGATCCATTTGGCAGATTAAGAATCCCATTATCTGATCAGTTAACTGGCTGTGCCCTGCCTAACCATAAGTGAGTGCGTCTCACAAGTGTGTTCAAGCATCACAAAGTCTAACATTTCTTACTAGGAAACTAACACCCATCAGCACCCCAACTTGACATTTCATTTGCCCAGACTGTGTTTGTAGGTGACTCAGACCACAGAGGCTAGGAAGGTAAAGTAAATAAATGAAACCAGCTGGGATAAGACATATTTTATCTTAAAACCTGGGGTCCTCTTTGCTTATTTATTGTTACCCACTCTAGATGGAGAGATCTCCTTCTTTAATATAAGCAAAACAGGCTCGGCACCTGTGGCTCCAGTAGCTAAGGCACCAGCCATGTACACCTAAGGTGGCGGGTTCGAATCCAGCCCAGGCCCACCAAAACAACAATGATGGCTGCAACCAAAAAATAGCCAGGCATTGTAGTGGGCACCTGTGGTCCCAGCTACTTGGGAGGCTGAGGCAGGAGACTTGCTTGAGCCCAGGAGTTGGAAGTTGCTGTGAGCTGTGATGCGATAGCACTCTACCCAGGGGGATAGCTTGAGGCTCTTAAAAAAAAATATATATATATATGCAAAACAAATAGTGCAAAGATGACAAAAATTGCTGGTGATTTTCTGATGGGAAGCAATAGAAAGTGGTGGAGATGGCGGCAAACTATATCTCACACAGACCCATCTAAAAAGGTGGCCTCTTCAGCCCCAGCAGACTGTTGCTCTGTAGGAATGTGATTCTAGAATTCCAATTTTCTAATTTTTCAAGAAGAGCCAAATATCTAGATTATTTGTGTGTGTGATTTCCTTACATTAAAAAAAAATAACAAAATGGGCGGTGCCTGTGGCTCAGTGGGTAGGGTGATGGCCTCATATACTGAGGGTGGTGGGTTTGAACTCGGCCCCAGCCAAACTGCAACAAAAAATAGCCGGGCATTGTGGCAGGTGCCTGTAATCCCAGCTACTCGGGAGGCTGAGGCAAGAGACTTGCTTAAGCCCAGGAGTTGGAGGTTGCTGTGAGCTGTGACGCCTCTGCATGGCACTCTACCCAAGGTGACAGCTTCAGGCTCTGTTTAAAAACATAAATAAAGTGGATAGCAGGGAGGCCACCGGCTGGTCACTCCGGGTACACGGACATAGGCTTACCACAGCCCCTTTCAGTAAAAACACGTGGGGCCACGACGAGACCCGCGCTCGGCCGCCCCTACCTCCTCGCCGGGGCACCTGCGGGAGTGACAGTGAGGGCAGGGCAGGCCCTAGCTGACCGCTGCGGGAGAGCAGTCGGGGCTTTGTCTCCTTCCCCACTGCTGGAGGACATGAGGCAGGCGTTGGAGAATTGGCGGGTTCGTAGGGGCTCCTGGGTTAGGCCTGGGCCCCGCGGCTCTGGAAACAACGATCTGGTTGGCCCATCGCGCGTCTGCCGAGGTCGCCGAGCTTCTGGAAAGCACCGGTGGTCGCTTTTATCCCTGGAGGCGCTGTCCCCTTTGTAACTCCGGCAGGCCAGTTGCTATGGCAACGCCCCTCTCCTGGCTCTGTGAGGCGGGAACCGAGGCGGACCTTGGCTGACGTCACCAGCCTCGCTTTGGGGTGCCACTCCAGCCCCAACGAATTGTGTCTGAAAGGGACCCTTGAGGGAGATGCTTTGTGAGGGAAGCCAGGGGCCTCATGAGCACGGGAGGAGAGTTCAGCCTCCTCCCCAGTGAAGGTCCCCCCAAAGTCCTTCCCTGTCAACGATCTTAACGGTCTTTCACAGCCAGGTGGAAGGGTCTTAGCGATTTGAGCGATTTGGTCCGACCGGCCACGCCTTTCCCTCAACCTTAGGTCTTCTGGGCCACGCCCACCAGTGGGAGGCTAGTTCTAGGCTACGCCCCTTCCTTGAGCGCGCGGAAAAGGAAACAAAATGGAGGAGGAGTTAAGGATCGTGTTTGAATTCCGCCAGCGCTACTAATCGTGCGATTCAGAAGGCCTAAGGCGGACCACCTTTCGCATGCGTCCTTCGAGGCCGCCCCGCCCCACCCCACTCCACCTTTTTTGCGCAGCTTTCTTGGTTCTGCGCCTGCGCACTGCTCCCTGCGCGCCCCCGGACAGAACGAACACGCTTGGAGTCGCTGGGGCGCGCAAAAGGGGTGGGACGGGCGTGAACAGGCGCGCGAGCGTCTGGAGCGAATCTAGAGAGGAGGCGAGTCGGGAGGATCCGGCGGGTAGAGTGGTGCAGCCAGGTTGTTTGCAGCGGAACATAAGGCCGCTCTGGGCACGGAGGCGCCCATCTCACTGGCTTGCTCGGTTCTAGGAGCGGATCCGGGGTAGAAGGAGGAGAGCTTCGGGTCAGGGGCTGCTGCAGGCGCTGTCGGGGTGTCAGCCTAGCAGCCCGCCAGCTATCGCTTCGCGGGCCCTGCTGGCCAGGGTAAGCGGATCCGTGGTTATCGGAGAAAGGAGCGTGAGATAAAAGAGTGTGGTAGGCCATCGGGGGCCTGTTGGAGGAAGGCGAGTGAGGCATGCGAGGGGCAGAGTGTTGGAGGGAAAAAGCCCACTGAATAGTAGTAATAATAACCACCATTACACAATAATAATGTTCTGTTGATATGTGCCATAACTAAAGTACCTTATGTGTTTCATTCTACTTAACCTCAACTGCAATCCTCCGAGGTGCATACTATTTATCATCAAACCCATTTTATGTCATAGGAAAACTGAGGCACGAAAGAGTTGGTTTATGCAAGGCCATACGAGTAGGATGTTGCCTGGCTTGGCTTAGAACTTAGGTCTGAAGGCTGCTAAGGCCTGTAATTTTAACACCTTTGCTTTACGAAAGGAAAGGAATGGGATGTTAGAAGGAGGAGGGGAAGGCTGAGTGTAGTTCTCAGTGAATGAGTGATCCTGAACGGGGAGAGAATGATGACGGGAGACAGTATGGGAGAGGACTTGAGTTTAGAACCTTGCGAGCCTCCCCCTTCTAACTCACTACCTCCTCCTTAGTTCTTGCGGGCCCACAACTTTTCTTTGCTGACTATGGCTTTATGAACCAGAGCGGTTCCTCTGGAGGAGCCAGCTCACAGACCTGGGCTACTCGGGTGATTTTAAGAACCGTTTGAACCACGGTTGAGTCCGGGGTAGTGTTTTCCAACACTGTTTGGGGGTGGGCGAGTGCCAGAGGACGGCGGTGGCTGTGTGTACAGAGGACCCTCTTCCGCACTGCTGCCGTTTCTTACGTGCCGTTCCACGTCCTTTTCCATCTTAATCATGCACGGCAAAGTCTTTGTTCTGTCCTCTACAGTAGGGAAGTAATGTTTATTGTTTCTTTGTACACGTAGGCTTAAACAAAACCAAACCAGAAAAACCAGGCTCAAACTAACGTTCTTATCCCGCGTAAGGCCTGGTGGATTGCCTGCAGGGAAAACTTTTCGGGGACTTTATCGTGGAATTGCTCTTCAGAGTCTTCTTGGGTAAATAAGGACTTCTGTTTTGGAGAAGTTTACACTGTAAGTCAACAGGAACGACCTGAGCAGATTGCACAGGTGAGCACAGGACAGGGATCTCAGTAATTCTTAGGGGTGTGTGTTGGTGAAAACCTTTCCTTCTCGTACAGTTTCATATGTAGCTCTTCTGGGAGTTAAGTTTTAAGTCATACTCTTGAGATGAATAGGATCAAAATTATCCTCAAAAATTCCGTAGGAGGGTGCAAAGGTTGAGATGGCAGTCCTGTTTCTAACTAAATCTAGCACAGTTTTTCCTTCAGCTTTGAAATTTGTTACTGTTTCTTTGTTTGTAAACCAGATAAAGTAGTTAGGTTACCTTTAGAGTCTGAGTTGGCAAGTAAACATAGTGAAAGGGTTAGAGTCTTGGTGCTGTGTGAGATGCACTGAAAGGTGCTTGCCCAGAGGAGGCTTAAAGGGAAGAAGACAAACCAAGGGAACAGTGTGTTTGTGGTCCTATCTTAGGTTCATTCTGGAGCATGTGCTCACTGAGTGGAAAGTGGCAGGTGGAATTGCTGGTATTAAAGTAGCAATTTTTGCTTTCCTGGACTGCATATTAAGTAATTTGTTGTGTTAAATAGTTTTTGAGTGGCATTGCATTCAGAGGCATGCAAGCTGTTATTTATTTCTCCATGTACTTCCTGGCTAAGGGTTGGCTGCAAAAATGTCTTATGTATTTTTGCCAGTGGTTGACTTGTGCAGTCCCTGTATGTCAGATATGTAAAAGGATGGTTAGCTTTTTAATGGTGGTTAACTTTTTAAAAAATATGTATATTTTTTCTTTTTTTCGGGCCCCATGAAATCTGCAGGAAATAGTAGTTTGCTTTTAAAAAACAAATCTCTTTGTGAATGGGGACCAAAGGCGTTTTTTGCTTCTGGCCTTTTGTTGCTTTTGCTTTTGCTTTTATGGAAGTCATCTCTCAAAAACCCAAGAGTGATACCTATCTCTTCTCCTAAAGTAGTTTTGATTATGTTTGAAATGATAGCAAAGGCTTGTCGCCTGTGGTTCAAGTGGCTAAGGTGCCAGCCACATACACCTAAGGTGGCGGGTTTGAATCCAGCCCGGGCCTGCCAAACAATAATGATGGCTGCAACCAAAAAATAGCCGGGTGTGGTGGTGGGCGCCTGTGATCCCAGCTACTTGGGAGGCTGAGGCAGGAGACTCGGCTTGAGCCCAGGAGTTGGAGGTTGCTGTGAGCTGTGATGCCACGGCATTCTACCCAGGGGGATAGATTGAGGTTCTGTCTCAAAAAAAAAAAAAAAAGAAAAGAAATGACAGCAAAAAGGAAGTGCATTTATTTCAGTTAGGGAAGTAAGAAAGTGGTACTGGTTTAGCATTAAACGGACATAGAAAAATAGTTTTAAGCCCTTTTGCAGGGGAAAAAGCTTTTTTTTTTCCAAATTTCACATTAATATGGGGGTATAAATAATTAGGATGATTAGGTTACAGTGTTTGCATTTGTTAGGTAAAGTCTCTGTTGTAGTTGTGTCCCACACCCAGGAGCTGTGCTGTTCCATATATTCTAGGGGAAAATCTTAAGCAAAGTTAGGAACTTAAAACTCTGAGTCCCAGCGTTTTCTTAATTATGATGGGATAGTGTAATTTACTCTGTATTCAGTCTGAACCTCTTTTTTTTTTTTTAAGGCAAGCATGAAACAAAGTTTATTAGTTTATTGAGGAAAAGAAAGACTTGTTACAAAGTAAGAAAGTTTACAAAGCAAGATACATTCACCTAGTGAATGGATCTTCATTGCCAGGGCAAGTAGGCAAAGAGACTGCCTTCCACCCCCAATCCCCACTCCAGACTGACTCTTTGTTGCCCAGACTAGAGTGCCATGACATCAGCCTAGCTCACAGAACCTCAACTCCTGAGCTCAAATGATCCTGCTGCCTTAGCCTCCCAAGTAGCTGGTACTATAGACGCATGCCACAAGGCCCAGTGAATTTTTTCTGTTTTTAGTAGAGAAAACTATACGGTCTTGCTCAGACTGGTCCCAATTCCAGATTTTTGAGCTCAAGGGATCCTCTGCCTCAGCCTCCCAGAGTGTTAGGCTTACAAGGCATGAGCCACTGCTCCTGGCCTGAACTCCCTCCACCCCCATGTTCTTTTATTTGTTCATTCGCAAGCCCTTAATAGAACAAAAACAGGAGGAGGCTTGGCGCCCGTAGCTCAGTGGTTAGGGCGCCAACCACATACACCCGAGCTGGTGGGTTCAAACCCAGCCCAGGTCTGCTAAAAACAGCAATGACAACAAAAACAACAAATAGCTGGGCGTTTTGGTGGGCTCCTGTAGTCCCAGCTACTTGGGGTGCTGAGGCAAGGGAATCGCTTAAGCCCAAGAGTTTGAGGTTCCTGTGAGCTGTGATATAATAGCACCCTACTGAGGGTGACATAGTGAGACTCTGTCTCAAAAAAAAGAACAAAAACAGGAGGAGAAATTGATTCTTTTTTTTTTTTATTAATTGATATCTGTATACATTAATGCAAATATGGGGTACATTGTGCTGTTTTCATGTACAATTTGAAACACTTTCATCAAGCAGAGAAATTGATTCTTTAAGAAGTTTCCACCTACATTTTTTGGGAGAGCTACCTACCATTTAAAAACAAATTTCAAGGCTGGACACGGTGGCTCACACCTGTAATGCTAGCACTCTGGGAGGCCAAGGTGGGTGGATTGCCTTGAGCTCAGGAATTCCAGACCAGCCTGAGCCAGAGTGAGATCCTGTCTCTAAAAATAGCTGGGTGTTTTGGTGGGCTCCTGTAGTTGTAGCTCCTTGGGAGACTGAGGCAAGAGAATCACTTAAGTCCAAGAGTTTGAGGTTGCTATGAGCTGTGATGCCATAGCATTCTACTGAGGACAACAAAGTGAGACTCTGTCTCAAAACAACAACAAACAACAAAAAAACTACTAATTTCAGAGAAACATCTGTAGAAGTGTAAGATATTTTGAGTAAATGGAATCTTCAAGGGTTGCTGACAAACCAATAGATTTCTCAGAGAAATAATGATACCTGATACCAATTTTATTTTGTTCCAGATTCTCACTGTTGCATCTGCTAGTTTTGAAAGTAGAAAGGAAGGATTTTTTTCCTCCTTGGTCCTTTGGAACCTACCTATATTCATTTTACCGTTTCCAGGAATTTTCCTTTAGATAGATATACTGGAGCTGACTGTTGAGGGTCCATGGGGTGGGGTTGCGTTAGAAGTAAACACTCTTATGTAAGCTCGGTTTTGGTCTTTTAAAACTAATCCTCTGGTGCTGAGCTTGTTGTAATAACAGCATTACTCTGAGGCTGAATACTTTCCCTTATAGTTTCCTCTGGAAAAGTGAATTGTTCTGGTTTTTGGTCAAAATATTTATACCTGCCAGTTTATTCTTACTTTTGAATTGCCCCTTGGTTTATTTAAATGTTGTATGTTTAAAAGTGTATGTTAATAACCCAAATTCGATTATCATGCTTTTCCAAGGTTCAAATTAGCAAGTGGGATTGGTGTTTACCACTTAAATCCCTTAGTTCATGATCTATTTGCACAAATCTAAAGAGGCACTCTCTTAAATTAGTTAATTGCCTTTGGTTGTATTTGACTTTTGGATTGTGGAGAAAAAGAATTTCCTTTTTGGAGTGATCACAGGAAGAGCTCAGTCCTATATTTGTGATATGGGTGGAAAGACTTGAGTGTGAGAGTTCAGTTCACATTATTCCAGGCCTTTGGAGAGCCCAGGAAACATTTAAAATGGCTGAAGTGATTCCTTTTGGAATGTTTTTATGATGTGGTGTCTGTGCACAGTGATGTGAAAGTCCTGGATAAGGGCATATTTGTGGTAATGGGACTGTTTTAGCCTTTTAGTAGTCTGCAGAGGGCTGAAAAATTGGTTTTCGGTAGTGGTTTCACTTCTTTGCTTAGAGGGCTTCATGGCAAAAGTTTCTTCAGAAAGAATTTGTGTGTATATGTGTGTGTATGTGTTGGCAAAGCAAATTTCCCTATCATCTAACATGGAGATTAAACATCTTTTTTAAAAAATTTTTTTATTTTTTTGAGACAGAGTCTCAGTTACCCTTGTAGAGTGCTGTGGCCCCAAGGCTTACTGCAACCTCAAACCCCTTGGCTCAAGCTATCCTCTTGTCTCAGCTTCCTGAGTAGTTAGGACTACTACCACAATGCCTGGCTAGTTTTTCTGTTTTTAGTAGAGACAGGGTCTCTTTCTTGCTCAGGCTGGTCTCAAATTCCTAAGCTACAGCAATCCACCTGCTTTGGCCTCCCAGAGTGCTGGGATTACAGGTGTGAGCCACCATGTTCAACCTAAATATAATCATCTTAATGTTTTAGCTTAAATGCTGAAGTGATGGTAAAGTATTTTGATGTCATTGTTTTGTTCCCATCTTATGCCAGTGTGTAAACTTACGTGATTTCAAAATATGTTTTTGAATCTAGATCATATCAAACATTGTGTGGCTTGCCCTCTAAAACTAGTGTGAGAGTGACTTCTCAAGTTTCTTCAGGATGCCTGCAGCACTTGTGGAGAATAGCCAGGTTATTTGTGAAGTGTGGGCCAGCAATCTAGAAGAAGAGATGAGGAAGATCCGAGAAATCGTGCTCAGTTACAGTTATATCGCCATGGTAAGGAGCTTTACTCTATTTAATTTGATTTCTTTTTATCTGTTTATTTATTTAGACAGAGTCTCACTTTGTTGCCCTCAGTAGAGTGCCTTGGTGTCACAGCTCATAGCAACCTCCAACTCTTGGGCTTAAGTGAGTCTCTTGCCTCAGCCCCCCAAGTAGCTGGGATTACAGGTGCCCGCCACAACACCTGGCCATTTTCTATTTTTTGGTTGTAGTTGTCTTTGTTGTTGGCAGGCTCGGGCTAGATTCGAACCCCCTCTGGTGTATGTGGCTGGCACCCTAGCTGCTGAGCTATGGGCTCTGAGCCCTTTTTATTTATTTATTTATTATTTTTTCTTTTCCTTCCTTTTTTTTTTTTAGAGACAGTCTCATTTTATCGCCCTGGGTAGAGTGCTATGGTATCACAGCTCACAGCAACCTCCAACTCCTAGGCTTAGGTGATTCTCTTGCCTCAGCCTCCCAAGTAGCTGGGACTCCAGGTGCCTGCCACAATGCCCGGCTATTTTTTGTTGCAGTTTGGCTGGGGCTGGGTTCGAACCTTCCACCCTCAATATATGGGGCCAGTGCCCTACCCACTGAGCCACAGGTGCCACCCTTTTTATTTATTTTTTATTTAAGAGGTGTGCGTCTTGCTGTGTTGTCTAGGCTGGAGTGCAGTGACTTTTTTTTTTTTTTTTTTGAGACAAAGTCTCACTTACTATGTCTTCTGGTAGAATGCCATAGCATCACAGCTCACAGCAACCTCCAACTTTTGGGTTTAAGCGATTCTCTTGCCTCAGCCTCCCAAGTAGCTGGGACTACAGGTGCCCACCACAGTTTTTCTTTTTTTTGAGACAAGAGTCTCAAGCTGTCGTCCTGGGTAGAGTGCCCTGGAGTCACAGCTCATAGAAACCTCCAACTCCTGGATTAAGCAATTCTCTTGCCTCAGCCTCCCAAGTAGCTGTGATTACAGGTGCCTGCCATAATACCTGGCTATTTTTTTTTGTTGTTGTAGTTGCCATTGTTGTTTAGTTGGCCTTCGCCATGTTCAACCTGCCAGCCTCAGTGTATGTGGCTGCTGCCATAACTGGTGTGGGCACCAAGCCAGCAGTGACTATTCTTTTTTTTAGAGACAGAGTCTCATTTTGTTGCCCTTGGTGGAGTACCATGGCGTCACAGCTCACAGAAACCTCCATCACTTTGGCTTAAGTGATTCTCTTGCCTCAGCCTCCTGAGTAGCTGGGACTACAGGCACCCACCACAAAGCCCAGCTATTTTTTGTTGCAGCTTGGCTGGGGCTGGGTTTTTTTTTTTTTTTTTTTTTTTAGACGGAGCCTCAAGCTATCCCCCTGGGTAGCGTGTCATGGCATCACAGCTCATAGCAAACTCCAAGTCCTGGGCTCAAGGGAGTCTCCTGCCTCCGCCTCCCAAGAAGCTGGGACCACAGGCGCCGGCCACAACGCCCGGCCATTTTTTTTTTGTTGCAGCCATCATTGTTGTTTGGCGGCCCGGGCTGGGGATTCGGGGATTCGAACCCGCCACCTTAGGTGTACGTGGCTGGCGCCTTAGCTGATTGAGCCACAGGCGCCGAGCCTGGGGCTGGGTTTGAACCCACCACCGTTGGTATATGGGGCTGGTGCTCTCCTGACTGAGCCACAGGTGTCCCCCAGCAGTGGGTATTCTTAAGTGCAGTCATATTGCACTGCAGCTTTGAGCTCCTGGGCTCAAGCACTTCAGCCCTCCTGGGTAGCTAGGATACAAGCTCATGCCATCATGCCCAGCTTGACTCATCTTCTTGTAAGGGCTTAGGGAATGTTTAATTAGAGATTTGGAAAAAAATGATTACCATTCCACTAAAGCCATAGTAAATTAAACTTGATGAAAGGTTGTGTTGTGTTTATGAAACATCAAGATAGTAATGTCTCTGAGAAGGATGTAACTTTTAGAACTTAGAATTTTTGTAGTGCTACTCTGTTAAGTCTTTGAAGCAAAAGTTATGTCAGCCTATAGGGCACAAATGTTCCACAAATATGGTGAATTTGACTGTACAGTGTTTTGAAATTTTATTGTCAGCATTTAGAAATCAAGAAGAGACCTCATTTAAATTGCAGATTTCTGGCATCTCTGGAAAATAAAAAGAACGATCTGGCAATATATGGTTCATACTGCTGCCTGACATTGAGTGGCTAGAGAGGAAGGTGAATGTCCTGTTGATGTTAAAAGCCTCCTGCAGGGGGGCATGTGCTCTCTGTTTTACTCCAGTCCCTGTTATTACCATTGTCATGCCCAGCTTGCTTTACTCCTCAGTATTAGCTGCGTGGAGTTTTGTGATTTCCTGTTTTAGAGATTATTGAATTAAGTCTTTAGCATGGTACTCAGAATTCCATAATCCAATTTGAATCTTTATATACAAGCTAAACATGTTCTTTATAATTTTTATTTATTTATTTTTTGAGACAGAGTCTCACTATGTCACCCTCAGTAGAGTGCCATGGCATCACAGCTCATAGCAACCTCAAAGTCTAGGGCTTAAGTGATTTTCTTTCTTTCTTTTTTTTTTTTTTTGGCCAGGGCTGGGTTTGAACCTACCACCTCCGGCATATGGGGCTGGCACCCTACTCCTTGAGCCACAGGCACTGCCCCTTAAGTGATTTTCTTGCCTCAGCCTCCCAAGTAACTGGGACTACAGGCAGCCTCCATAACTCCCAGGTATTTTTTGTTGCTGTTGTCATTATTGTTTTTAGGGGCTGATTTGAACCCCCCAGCCTTGGTGTATGTGACTGGTGCCCTAACTACTATGCTATGGGTGCCGAGCCTATAATTTTTTTTGAATAGCTGTTTTCCGTCTGTATTTTTATTCATATATTCTTAGCTTTTTTTTTTTTTGAGACAGAGCCTCAAGCTGTCCCACTGGGTAGAGTGCTGTGGCATCGCAGCTTACAGCAACCTCCAACTCCTGGGCTTAAGCAAGTCTCCTGCCTCAGCCTCCCAAGTAGCTGGGAAGACAGGCGCCCACCACAATGCCCGGCTATTTTTTGGTTACAGCCGTCATTGTTGTTTGGCGGGCCCAGGTTGGATTCGAACCTGCCACCTTAGGTGTACGTGGCTGGCACCTTAGCCACTTGAGCCACAGGTGCTTAGCCTGTTTTTAGCTTTGAATGTTCTCAATTGACTACACATCTACCTGTAATTACTCAGCTACCTCTCTTTATTCACATTTTGCATATTTAGGATCATTAAATTGTTGTGGAAAGCTTCATGGCTCTAGTGCTTCTTTTTTTTTTTTGAGACAGAGTCTCACTGTGTCTCCCTGGGTAGAGTGCTATGGAGTCACAGCTCACAGTAATCTCAAACTCTTGGGCTTAAGCAATTCTCTTGCCTCAGCCTCCCAAGTAGCTGGAACTACGGGTACCCGCCACAACGCCCTGCAGTCTTTCTGCTGCAGTTTGCATTGTTCCTTAGCTGGCCTGGGCTGGGTTCAAATCCGTCAGCTCTGGTGTATATGGCTGGTGCCCTAGCTGCTGAGCCATAGGTACCTAGCTGATAGATTTTTTTTGAAGATTATTATCATTAGTTTTTTTTTTTTTTTTTAGAGACAGAGTGTTACTTTGTTGCCCTTGGTAGAATGCCATGGCCTCACAGCTGAGGGCAACCTCCTGGGCTTAGGCGATTCTTTTGCCTCAGCCTCCTGCTGGGACTACAGGCTTCTGCTGCAACGCCCAGCTATTTTTTTGTTGCAGTTTGGCTGGTGTCAGATTTGAACCCGCCACCCTTAGTGTATGGGACCAGCGCCCTATTCACTGAGCCATAGATGCCGCCTGAGGTTCTTTTTTTCTTTTCTTTTCAGACAGTCTCACTATGTCGCCCTTGGTACTGTAACGTAGAGTACTGTGGCATCACAGCTCACAGCAGCCTCAGACTCTTGGGCTTAAGTGGTTCTCTTGCCTCAGCCTCCCACGTAGCTGGGATTACAGGTGCCCTCTAAAATGCCTGGCTATTTTTTGTTGCAGTTGTCTTTGTTGTTTAGCTGGCTGGGGCTGTGTTGGAACTCACCACCCTCAGTGTATGTGGCTGGCACCGTAACCACTGTGCTATGGGTGCCGAGCCAAGATTTATTTTTTTTTAATTTCAGAATGTTAGGAGGTACACATATTTTGTTTACACATTTTGTTTTTGTACAGACTGAGTCAAAGTTGTAAATGTGCCTTTAATCCAGATAGTATGCCCTGTACTCAGTGGGCATGAATTTACCCATCCCCTTAAGATAGAATTTTATGCCCAAGTTTGGGACTTGTCATGTAACTTATAAATTGAGGTAAAATTTTATTTATAAATTATCAATTCAACCTCTACTATTTTGTTAAATCTTATGTTGAGAGATTTTTTTCCTTTTCCAGGACACTGAATTTCCAGGTGTTGTGGTGCGACCAATTGGTGAATTTCGTAGTTCCATAGATTACCAGTATCAGCTTCTGCGGTGCAATGTTGACCTTTTAAAAATTATCCAGCTGGGTCTTACATTCACGAATGAGAAGGGAGAATATCCTTCTGGAATCAATACTTGGCAGTTTAACTTCAAATTTAACCTTACGTAAGTGTCTGAGATACTTCTGAGTGTTGTTCTTAGATTTCACTACACTGTGCAGACTGATCAGTCCTGACTGATTTCTGTCTGATTTTATTAATTTTAATTTTTGTTTCCACTGAACCCAGGTAAGTATTAGATAGAGCAATCAAGCAGGGGATGGAAATCTTTTTTTTTTTTTTTTTGAGACGGAGCCTCAAGCTATCCCCCTGGGTAGAGTGCCATGGCATCACAGCTCACAGCAACCTCCAAGTCCTGGGCTCAAGCAAGTCTCCTGCCTCCGCCTCCCAAGTACCTGGGACCACAGGCACCCGCCACAATGCCCGACCATTTTTTGGTTGCAGCCATCATTGTTGTTTGGCGGGCCTGGGCTGGGGATTTGAACCCGCCACCTTAGGTGTACGTGGCTGGCGCCTTAGCCGATTGAGCCATAGGCGCCAAGCCAGGGGATGGGAATCTTAAGAAAGTAAAGTTCCTATTTTCTGTGAATTCACAGAAAAAATAAAATGCAAATAAAAGAAAATAAAGCTTGGCATCTGTAGCTCAGCGGTTAGGGTGCTAGCCACTTGCACTGTGGTGGGTTTGAACCTGGCCTGAGCCTGCTAAAAACAGGCAAACAAACAAAATAGCTGAGCTTTGTACAGGCACCTATAGTCTACACTACAGGGAAGCTGAGGCAAGAGAATCCCTTGAACCCAAGAGTCTGAGGTTGCTGTGAGCCATGACACCACAGCGCTCTACCCAGGGCAACATAGTGAGACTGTTTCAAAAAAAAAAAAGAAAAAAGAAAAGAGACAGTCTCACTATGTCACCCTTGGTAGAGTACTGTGGCGTTATAGCCCACAGCAACCTCAAACTCTTGCCTCAGCCTCCCAAGTAGCTGGGACCACAGACACCTGTCACAATGCCTGGCTATTTTTCTTATTGCAGTTGTCATTGTTGTTTAGCAGACCCGTGTGGCTGGTGCCCTACCCACTGAGTACCAGCGCCGCCCTGTTTTTATTTTGACTGCAGCCACCCACCAGAACTCCCGGCTATTTTTTTTTTTGTTGTTGTTGTAGTTGTCATTGTTGTTTAGCAGGCTCGGATCAGGTTTGTACCCACCACTCGCAGTGTATGTGGCTGGTGCTCTGAGCACTGAGCTATGAGTGTCAAGCCGAGTGAATTATTTCTTAATAAAGCTGTTTAAAATAACAAAGTAAAGTCAAGTTTCTAGTTGTAGTTAGGAGATCATTGTAATTCTTTCATTTCTTTTTTTTTTTTTTTTGAGACAGAGTTTCACTTTGTTGCCTGTGGTGTCACAGCTCATAGCGACCTCCAGCTCTTGGGCTTAGGCGATTCTCTTGTTTCAGCCTCCCAAATAGCTGGGACTATAGGTGCCCACCACAATGCCTTGCTATTTTTTTGTTGCAGTTTGCCAGGGCCAGGTTCGAACCTGCCACCCTTGGTATATGGGGCTGGTGCCCTACTCCCTGAGCCGTACATGTCGCCCAATTCTGTCATTTCTTGCTGGTGATTTTGAGTCAGTCATCTCCCCTTCTGTAATTAAGTTTTATCTATAAAACAGGGTTTTTAGAACCCATCATAATAGAAGTATGATAGAAAGTAGGTGTTAATCAAGTGTAGTCAAATCTGAAGGCTGATAGCAGGGAAATTTTGATGTAATAAGAAAAATTGAGGTGAAGCATGGTGACTCATGCCTGTAATTCTGGCATTTTTGGAGGCTTAGTTTGGTGGATTGCCTGAACTTAGGAGTTCAAGATCAGCCTGAGCAAAGAGACACCCTGTCTCTACTAGAAGTAGAAAAACTAGCTGTGTGTTACAGTGGGTGCCAGTAGTCCTGGTTACTTGGGAGGCCGAGACAAGAGGATCCCTTGAGCCCAAGGTGACTGAGTGAGACTCTCTCTCTCTCAAAAAATAATATTTACTATCTTAATTGTTTTAAAGTGTTAAATAAATTCACATTGTTGTGAAAGAGTTCTAGAATTTTTTAATTATGTAAAACTCAATAAACAACAGTTCACCTTCTCTCTCCCTTCTAGCTTTTGGTAACCACCATTCTGTTTTTTTTTTTTTTTTTTTTCTGAGACAGGGTCTTAGTCTTGATATCACCGTGGGTAGATTGCTGTGATGTTACACAGCTCACAGCAACCTCAACATCTTGGGCTTGAGCAATCCTCTTGCCTCTGCCTCCTGAGGAGCTGGGACTATAGGTGCCCACCACAACGCTTGACTATTTTTAGAGATGGTTTATTGTTCTTACTCAGGCTAGTCTTGAACTCCTAAGCTCACATTATCCTCCCAGAATATTAAGATTACAGGTATGAGTATTCGCTCCCATTTCCACCATTATACTTTGTTTCTATGACTTTTTTTTTTTTTTTTTGAGACAGGGTCTCACAATGTTGATAAGGCTAGCCTTGAACTCTGGGCTCAAGAAGAGATCCTCCTATCTCAGCCTCCTAGGTAGCTGAGGAGCTGAGGTTACAGGCCCACATCACCATGCCTGGCTAATATTTATTTACTTATTTACTTTTTTTTTTGAGACAGAGTCTGAAGCTGTCACCCTGTGTAAAGTGTATTTAGTTATTTTTTGTTGAGACAGAGTCCGACCCTGTGCCCTGAGCAGAGTGCAGTGTCGTCATAGCTCTCTGCAACCTCAGACCCGTATGTGAGCATCCTGCCTTAGCCTCCTGAAACCACTGGGATTACAGGTGCTCATTGCAGCTCCCGGCTGGGTTATTTTTTTAATTTTTTTTTTTTTTTTGAGACAGAGTCTCAAGCTATTGTTCTGTGTAGACTGCTGTGGCATCACAGCTCACAGTAACCTCCAACTCCTGGGCTTAAGCAATTCTCTTGCCTCAGCCTCCCAAGTAGCTGGGACTACAGACGCCCGCCACAGTGCCCAGCTGTTTTTTGATTGTAGTTGTCATTGTTGTTTGGCAGGCCTGGGCTAGATTTGAACCTGACAGTTCTGGTGTATGTGGCTGGCTCCCTAGCCACTGTGCTACAGGTGCTGAGCCGGGTTGTTTTTTTTTTTGTTTTTTTTTTTACTGAGTCTGGGGTCTCACACTCGCTCAGGCAAGTCTCAAACTCCTGAGCTCAAGCAATTGTCCCTCCTCAGCCTCTCACAGTGGTGGGATTACAGGCGTGAGCCACTGCTCTGCACCATTTATTTATGAGACAGAGTCTCAAATTGTCATCCTGGGTAGAGTGCTATGGTGTTGTAGCTCACAGCAACTCCAACTCTTGGGCTCAAATGATCCTCTTGCCTCAATTTTTTCTATATTGTAGAGACAGGGTCTCATTCTTGCTCAGGTTGATCTCGAACTTGTAAGCTCAAGCACCCAGCTCGCCACCCCAGAGTGCTAGGATTACAGTCATGAACCATTGTGCCCGGCCTTTTAATTTATATATATATATTTTTTTTTTTTTTAGACAGAGCCTCAAGCTATCCCCCTGGGTAGAGTGCCATGGCATTACAGCTCATAGCAACCTCCAACTCCCGGGCTCAAGCGAGTCTCCTGCCTCCGCCTCCCAAGTACCTGGGACCACAGGCGCCCGCCACAACGCCTGGCCATTTTTTGGTTGCAGCCATCATTGTTGTTTGGCGGGCCCAGGCTGGGGATTC